>PVIU01000099.1:0-186338 GCA_004026605.1 Ondatra zibethicus | reverse complement strand
TGTTTGCACACCCCACACAAACATGTCCCCTGTTACCATGCATGCATACAAAGCACCACACACACGCACACATGCACACACACACACACACACACAGCAACTGTGGCTGCACAGGAGTATGTTTGCACACCCCACACAAACATGTGAACTGTTCTGGGCTAACTAACGAGATATTATGATGTCTGAGTTCACTTTCGTTCAGGAAAGAAATATACCTGTGTTAACAAAACAAGGACAGAAATTAACAGTGATTTTGCCTAAGTGGCAGAAATATGACTGTTCTGAACGTTTCCTTGGGTTGATAGTTCTCACTATAAAAACTTAAAAAAATGAACAAAGGCACATAATTTTGAGAAAAATGTCAACACAAGTAGTCTATGATTTGGGACTGGATCGTCTTTCGTCAGCCCTACAGCTCTGGTTCATTCTCCATTGCTTACTGGAGTCCTACCCAGAGACATCCAGCATTGCTGCCATTGACAAAACTGTTCATGCTTGATGCTGGTGCCACTCAACCTGGTAACTATGCTCAGCGTGTGAGATGCTGTCAGAGCAGTAAGCGTGTGAATGCTGCTCCTCCAAGCTTCTGAAGCCACCTTAGGAACCTGGCACAGGCAAACCAAGGTCTGAGGCCAGCAGTCATTAGGAGAGTTAGCGTCAATTTCCTCCAACCTTGCGGAGGATGTTTAATTCCAGAACAGGAAATAGTGCTGAGTCTCGGCCGTGAAAACACTGCTGATGTCACACTGGCCAGTCCTTGGCTGCTTGCTGAGTCTCGGCCGTGAAAACGCTGCTGATGCACCATGGCCAGTCCTTGGCTGCCTGTGACAGTAATGCAGTTCGGCCTTCCAGAGCCTGTCTTTCCATTTCTGGAACTGCCGAGCTACATCTGTTTTCAATTGCACACAATTTCCGTTGTTCTATTGACAGATAACAGATAAGATAGGCCCAGGAGACCGCAGCCACTGCTTGGAACCAGATCTTTTTTATTTTATTTTAAGACTAAACTTCCAACATTTCCAGCAACGCTATCGTAGTATCAAACCTCAATTTCACCCCTGGTTTTCCTTTCATACTTCATAAGTTAGATGACTCTCATAAGATTAGAAAAATTTGTGACATTGATAATAATTAAAGTTTTTTTCTAAATACCCTAAACTTTTTGTTCAAATCAAAGCTAATGACCACCAACACTCTAGGTTCCTTAAATATTCCTATGAAGTTCAGGGGGTTACGTTTTCTAAATACATTCTTTCTACTCCCTTGTCAGGAAGGTAATGAGGAGTGTGTTTTGTGTCTTTTTGGTGAATGCAAAGAGAGTAACGGACCTGGGGAGTCTGGGTATTAAGAGTCCCTGCTACTGGGCCTCCCAGCATGCAGGAGGCCTTGGATTCCATCCTCCACACTCAAATCAAGCAACAACCTGTATAATCCGAAAGTAGGTTTGTTAACCATACTCACCCTTCCTCTCTAAAATGCGTAATACCTTTGAAGATGGAGGCACTTGTATGGAGGCCCGATGACCTGAGTTTGATCCCTAGGCCCCACAAGGTGACAAGAGAGAACCAGCTCCCAAGACTTGTCGTCTGACCTCCACACACACACACACACACCATGACACAGATATACTTACACTTCCACACATACAAAATTTAGCATGAATAATAGCAATTGGGCATCTGTCACCAAAAAAATAGCATCCAAAAATCACACAATATGACAAAAAAGGAAAAATGAATGTCACCAAAATTGAAATTTTTGCCACAGGATAAACTTTATTTAGAGTCTAATAGGGTAAATTATTATTATTTTTTTTAAACAAGATATCTAACAAAAAAAGTGTATATAGAGTATACATAGAATTTGAAAAATATATATATAAAATAATCCAGTTAGAAAGTAGGCAAAGGATTTGCACACACAGTTCTCTGACAGAAATCCACAGCCAACAAATAACTACATGGGGGGATGATCACCATCTAAACCATCCGAGAAAGCCACAGTGAGGGTGTCACCACAAACTATCATTGACCAATCTGAGTGTCTAAAATAGGAAATAGCAATAATCCACAGTGTCGGCCAAAAGGAAGGAAACTCTGATCAATCACATCGCTCATGTGTGTGTGAAATGGCACAGGGAGCTACTGTAGAAAATAGTGTAACAATCCTTTACAAACTAAAAGTGGTCTTATCATTTGACCCAGAAATGATAAGCTTAGCATAAATCCCAGATAATTTGTGTTTATGCAGAAATTTGTTTGAAATATACACAGGCTCCCAGGGATCAAGCCAGAGAATAGTTCAAAGATGCCATTGTATACTAGTCAAATAATGTCCACTGGCTGTAATCTGAAAGTCAAATACCGGATCCAAATACCTCATCCTTTCTTCCTCATAGTTTTTCTACCTACTTAAGCATCATCCTTTCTTGCAAAGCACTGGGCCCGCCCTTGTGACCAGCAACAAAAAGAGCAGTTTGTTAAGCCTATGTGTGGTGTTAGCACAAAGGCAGACAGATATGGAGTAAAGTAAAGATGTGTAAGATGTAAGACAGTCTCACTTAGAAAAGCCTACAATTCCAATAAAGCATATAAAATGGCACCCTTAGCCTATTAGGAATTATTTTTGATTAGTTAGTTTTTTTATTGCTGTGACCAAATGCCTAACAAAAAAAAAGCAGTCCAAGAGAGGAATCCCGTTTATTGGGGCTCCCTGTTTGGAGGGACAGCCAGTTGTAGAGGGAAAAACCCGGAAGCAGAAAGCATGAAACAACTGATCCCATTGCATCCACAGTCAAGAAGCAGAACGAGGTGAAAGCTGACCCTCAGAGTCTTCCTCTTTCTCTCCCTCTTATCCAGTCCAGGCCCCAACCATAGGATGATGCCACCACATCCAGAGTAGACCTTCCCTCCTTAGTTACACCCCTTTGGACACACCCTCCAGACTTGGCCAGGGGTGTATCTCCTGAGTCCAAATCCAGTCAATCCTCACAGTGTTGTGAAATGCTCATTCTGACCAAAGTTCAAAAAAGGCAGGTTTAAGCTGGTGTCTTTCCAAAGACTGAGAAGATGGGCCAGACCAGAGTGTACACCCCTGTGATGAGGGAAAAGACTTTATACTTGGTATTTCATTGTTTTCTCCAAGATGTATTTACCTTAACGCTCATTAAGTATTCAAATTGTGCTGCATTGTTTATTTGATTCCTGGGAACTCTTCTACTGAAGCCAGGGTGTCTGTCTTTCCTCACTTGTGGAAACTGTGTCGGGTGCTGCAGGACTTGGGTGGGAAAGCACAAGCAGCATTTCCAGGATAGGAAATGGAATACGTAAAGGATAAACACTTTGCACTACTGAGTGACTTTTACATCACAGAGACCATATGAAAAGCTGTATAATGCGTGCAATCACCGTATCGCCGTGTTGCTTGCTTCCCCTGTAGACTTTTGTTCTCACACTTTAGTCTATGAAGACATCTAAAAAAAACTTAGCAAGGAACTTTGTGATGTGAAAACCTGAGTCACACTTGAAATTTTACCAGTTTCACTTTACTACTTTAGGCATCTGGTTCCTCGTAATCCTTGAATTTTGCTGGACATAGAGTTTACAACTCTGTAGACATAGTCTTGCTCTTCAAATTTTAATTGTCTCTTCCAACATCTCTCCCAAGGAGAGAACATATTAAGTCCAGGATTAAAGATCGGTCACAATGTACGATTTCAGACATAATGGTTAGATCCTAGGTAACTTGCTTGGTATATCTGAAAATATCACATTTAATTTGAAATGATGCAACTACCACCCGCCCGTTCTTCTTCATTTTAAAATAACATATACTACAGTGAGAGGTCCACAGTCCATCGATGCTTCAAATGTTAAGGCTGATTCTTTGTTTTCTGAGCTTCTTCCGAGATGGAGAAAGGGCACTACTCTTTCAAGTGCCAGAAACTGATTGAAAATTAGACACCCATGTGCTTCTAAATAAACAGCCTGCAGAATAGGACCTGCTCCTGGCCACACAGTGAGCAAAGCCACCAGACAGCTCTCTTCCTATCTATTGCTGAGTTATTGAGTTCTAATACAAGTCATCTTGATGTATGAAGAAACTCATTTGCGCTCGTTACATTGTGAAGGCCATAAAAAGTGCCTCCTCGACCCTCAAGAGACAGGAATTATATTTTTAAAACACTCTAACAGTTGTGGGTGAGTCTAAATTATAATTCTGAGAGACAAATGACAAGAAAATTAATTCCTGTACTTTCTCTACTCTCAAGTACTCGCTCACAATTCCCAGCAAAACAAATGTGTACCTAATCAATACAAATAAAATCTGTCATCCTAAATTCTGAACTATTGCTTGGCATTGTCTGATTTCCATTAGAAGTCCAAGTTCATAAACAGTTGTTAATATTTTCACTGCATTTGGAGTTCTGTTGCTTGCCATTTTCTTCCCACAGGTTACTAGAAGGAAAATTCCACTTCCTTATTTTCCAACACTCTTGGATGCTCCAGAGTCCAGCTATCTGAGCTCAGAGACCAGCTCTGACGTTCACTGGCTATATGACCTTGGATAAATCACCCAGCCTCTATCAGTCTCAGGATCTGTGTGTAGTAAAGGAGACAGAAGTGCTTATGACACTTATTAATTTAAAGATTTGGTGAGGCATTCTATATATATATTTGGCATATATTATGCTTTCCATCAGTAATTCCCATTTTTGCTAAATGATGCTTGATTTGCATAGTCTTTAGTTGGTCCAGCCCTAGTATTTACTGGATCTTAAAAAGCAATCAGGGCTGGGGAGATAGTTCCATCAGTAGAGTGTTTGATGCACATGCGTGAAGACCTGTGTTGGAGTTTAGATCCCCAGCATCCATATAAAAATAAATATAGTAACTTGCCTCCCAGCATTGAGGAGGTGGACGCAAAAGGAGCCCTGAGGCTCACTGGCCAGCTAGTCTGTTGTCTAATTGATGATCTCCATCCTCAGTGAGAGATCCTGACTCAGCAGCTGAGATGGGAAGCGAAAGGAGAAAGTGCCTTTTGTGAAAGTCCATTCGTACAATCACATGCATGCACCATCTGTAGACATCTGTGCACAAACACATCACATGCATTGTGCACGCGTGCGTGCATGCATGCGCGTGCGCGCGCGCACACACACACACACACGCACACACACACACACACACACACACACACCATATCCTCATAGACACTCTTTCCTAAAAAGAAGGAAGGCAAGAGTCCAGCTCAGTGATAAAGTACTTGTCGAGCATTGAGTTTAATCACCAGCACTGCAAAGGGATAAACAAATAAAGCAGTGGAGACCATTTATGAATGTGTTCTGGGTTCCTGACCAGTCGAGGGCAATGTGCATGTCTTATACCAACACTAACAGACAGTGTTCAGTTGGCATATCACAATTGTCCACTAGCAATTGTGAGAATCACGAGAACAATACAATGAAGTCAATTAGCAGCCTCTGAATTTTTCAGGGGGAGGCAAGAGAGAGCAGTGGTAGATGGACTGTTAATTCCTAAATTAAATGACTTGGCACTGGTGTGGCATATCTTGAGTACAGAGACAGCCTGAGGCCTTCCTGCCTCTCACTCTCCATTTGTAAAGCACAGATTACTGTCTTCCGTGTACCTGCTTAATAAGAAAGATCAAGTAGTCATTGAAGAAGTGGACCTAAATAATCACCGTGACTATTAATTTAACCAATGTCACAGGGAGCTGGGGAGCTTCACTTGCTGACACAGAAGCACACAGCCCCTGTCCCACCTGAGTGGTTCACTTGGGCATGCCACCTGGTTACATTTTAAGTCGCCGCAGGCAGGGACCATGGAAAGCACAGATGTGAAGTCTGTCCACAAAGATCTTACAACTTCCAGTATTTGGTAGGCTCTGTGGGGGAGCTGGGTACAGATGCACCCAATATAGCTTGCCAGTTCTGCAAGAGGGTACTAAGAAGTCCTATTTAAAGCTTGGAGCTGTGGTGCTGATGGAGTGTACAAGATGACTATTTGGTAAGCAAGAAGAAAATATTAGAAAATTCTATTTATTTTTTTCTTTGGGGGAATAGAGTCAGTCAGATGGTTCATTGGGTAAAGATGCTTATACCAAGCTTGATGGCTTGAGTTCAGTTCCCAGTGATGAAGTTAAAAAAAACAGACTCTCACAAGTTGTCTTCATACCTTCACACTTAAGCTGTGACATGTGCACACATACACAACAGTAATTATTGAAGAGTAAAGAAGTCAGTTTGTGTTTGCTTAAAGGTTGATAGTAACAGATAGGTGATAGATAATGATATACTATAGGATAGAAAGATGATAGATAGATAGATAGATGATAGATAGATAGATAGATAGATAGATAGATAGATAGATAGATAGATAGATAGATAGATGGACGGACGGACGGAGAGACAGACAGATAGATAGATGGATGGATAGATAGACAGACAGACAGATAGATGGATAGCTAGAAAGATAGACAGATGGACAGACAGACAGACAGATAGGAAGAAAGGATAGGTGACAGGTAGAGAGAGGTGAGGAGGTTGTCAGGTGTGATAGCTTGGCTGTCACACCATGTAGCAATATGGGCCTACAGGAGGTTCAAGAGCCAATGTCAATAATTGTTCAGAATGCTTATGATAACAGTATATGATCAATAGTTAGCAACATTGATCATGCATAACTATATAAGTTTGCCAATAATATTCCAGGCCTGTCTGTATCCTGATGTTACTCTAGTGTCTGCCTTACATACTGATCATTCACAAATTACATTTCCTAACAATCTTGGCAGAGTCCAAGCCATGCCTCTAGCATAACCTTCTGGTATAACAATCTGCCCTCTTGCATGGTGAACTTCTTTTCAAGTTGCAAAGGGACTTTACTTCAGCACTCCCATGCTCGCCTGTACCAGACACACTCATGAAATCATCTGTATACAGACTGCCTTCTTGCATGTAGGAACCTCTAATCCATTATCTAGCCAGAGAGGTAAAACACCCCAGAAGAGGCTGAATTCAGGATGGACCTGAAGCTTTCTGGTCCCTTGCTCCCTCTTCCACCTATGTAAGCAACATCTTACAAGGGACAGCATCATAGAACACTCAGGTTTTGAGATTCTGTGGGTTTGAATCTGCATTCTGTCTTCTCTCAGTCTTCTACCTCCTGAGAGCCTTGGGCATAGACGATATGAGCTGCTAACCTCACCTCGTTCATGCTGTCTTTTAGAAGGTTACAGGGACAAGGTCAGGAGCCAAGTCAAGGAAATAGAATCTGTTGTGTCACCTCCTTCCACAGATGCCAAACTAGGACACACCTAAGTGGCCCTGCCTAGAGTCCTACTTAAGTCACTTCCCTCCACCCTCATCAATGCTTCCCATAGAAGTCACCCTACTTCCAAGTCTACCTTTCAGCCTAGAACTACTTTAACCTGTCATTCCTTATCCTGTAGAAGCTCTTCAGATGTGTATGACACCTAACTTTCACAACAGCAGTGTATGTCAGATAGTCTTATCACCATTTCATGGATCAAGGAGCTAAAGCATAGAGCAATGAGATCACTTCCTCAATATGATATAGCTGAGAAGACGCAGTTCAGAAAACCCAAACACCAACACTGGCCCTGAATTCCACGCGCTGCCACTTCTCAGCTGACTTGATTTCTTCTCTTGTATAATGATCTAAAAATTAAATGATGGGGCTGGAGAGATGGCTCAGAGGTTAAGAGCACTGGCTGCTCTTCCAGAATTCAATTCCCAGGAACCACATGGTGGCTCACAACCATCTATAATGAGATCTGGTGCCCCCTTCTAGCATTCAGGCAGAATACTGTATACCTTACAAATAAAAATAAAATAAACTTAAATGATGTTCTCTAACTCTCTCCATTCAGGGTTTATCTATTTTCAGATCTCTTTCTATTGCCCCAAATGTTCATGATAATGGAGAAGATCTATTCAAACAAAGGTCAAACAGCTTTGCTTCTGGAATGTGAGCTTCTGTGAGAACATTCTCTCTCTCTTGTTTTTTTTTCCGAGACAGGGTTTCTCTGTTTAAAAGTCCTAGCTGTCCTGGAACTACCTCTTGTAGACCAGGCTGGCCTCAGACTCACAGAGATCCGCCTGCCTCTGCCTCCCAAGTGCTGGGATTAAAGGCGTGCGCCACCACTGCCCATCTTGAGAACGTTTTTTTACTTGGGTCATTTCTAGTCTTTCTCCCTCTGATGACTCTGTAAAGCAGAACTGTGGTAGGGATATTGCAGCATCATCCAGGGCTACCAGATCCAGCCAGGATTTTTTTTTTAATTCTTACTTTTCTGAATGATTGACAGAGAGTGTGGCATGAGTACACAGTCCAATGTCACCTGAGTTCTCTTCTTTCTTTCGCTAAGCAATTACTTAACTTCCCCTCTGTTGGTGTCTTGAGGACTGTGCTGGTCCCTGGTAGAAGGAGGAGCCAGGAGATGGGTTTCCATCTGAGAAGCAGTCGGGCTTCTTTCCTTCCTTTTAAGTTCGAGATTTTGTGCCTGTTACCTCATCTTCCCAGTAGGCTTTGAGGCTTATCCAGCTTTATCTGGGAAAGATAATTAAAATGTGTTTTTCTTACAGAAAAGTACATTGACAGAAAAGGGATACACCATTTTTAAGGAATGTCAATCAAGTCACCTATTGCTCAACTGTCTCAATCCTCAGTTGTTAAAGTTAATGCCAACTAAATATTAAATTCACATTTTAATTACTAGAATGTCTGGCTTGGGTCACATTTATGTCCAAAAACAAAAAAAAAATACCTTTACGTTTGCCTACATGTCCTTTACCTACACTGCTGCCTAGTCTTTGGTATGCCTCCTGGGACTCGGTAAAAGGTTTGAAATAGAAGTTAACAGCTATTGCTGCAGCCTTCTGAATGTTCCTATCTCCCCTATGTCCTATGCCCAGTCTCTGGCTCAGAAAACCACCTCTCATTTTCCAGACTTGTCTGTTGGCATAGGAAATCTTCATGGTGGCATATTTGGTTGTATACTTTGCAAGTAATTGCAGGTCAGAGTGAACCACAGACATGGCTCACTGTGAGATCCAATGCAGCTGGACTATGCAATATTTGCCTCATTTTCACATGCCAGGAAAAGAATGGAGGAGCAGAAAAGCTGTGCACAGAGTTACATCAAAACTGCACTTGTCCTGCAGCGACTTCCCATGGCCAAATGGGGAAGAAAAAAAAGATGATTTAAAGACTTGGGGATTTCTATCTAAAATTATTCCAAATGCGTTATAGGTTTTATCCTCTGGGGGCAGAGCACTTTAAAAAACATTATAAGTAGCTAGCAAAATTCCCGTGTGCAAGTAGCATTTTCTCTAAGAAAGACATCAGATACTGTATGATCGCAGTTGCTCAAGTTCAATGCAGTCACCACGTGACTAATGCAGAGTAATGATGGAGGGGCCCATTCACATTGAATAAAAAATTGAATTACAGAATACTTTATAACACCCTGGCCTGGAAAAAGAGGGCTGCTTTGTTGGAGGAGGTCTGCTTGTTGGTTCCTGGCCACCCAGGCTAACTTAGACCCAAAATAATCACACAAAAACTTTATTAATTAAATCACTGCTTGGCCCATTAGCTCTAGCTTTTTATTGGCTAACTCTTACATATTAATTTAGCCCATTTCTATTAATCTGTGTATTGCCACATGGCAGTGGCTTACGGGTAAACTTCCCAGCATCTGTCTCCAGTGGCTCCATGGCCTCTCTCTGACTCCGCCCTTCTTTTTCCCAGAATTCAGCCTAGCTTTCCCTGCCTACCTAAGTTCTGCCTTGCTATAGGTCCAAAGCAGTTTCTTTATTCATTAGTGGTAATCACAGCACACAGAGGGGACTCCCACATCACTGCTTTAGTCACCAAAGCCACAGCCTAAGACCTTTCAGGATGTTCCTTAGGAAGTCTCTTAAATAAGCTAGAAAATTTCTCTGTGTGCTGCTGACTGGCTAGACAGAACTCTTCTGTGTATCAGCCTTTGAACTGACTACGGGAATGGGGATTTCAAGTTAGTTCAGTCAAAATTGATAGTATTGGTATATTATCCAGAAATAATGGACTTTGTTAAAATTTAGATTTTTTTTTAAAGTGCACTATAAGAACACCAAGATCTTATTAGTCTTATTAGTCTTATTCAACATATAATACATTTAAACTTCTAAGATGTTTGATAAATAAATCTGTGATATCAACGTCAACTGATTGGCCATACACATGTCATACAACCAATACACAGTTTCTTTGAGATTTGTTTACCTTCAGTTCACGAAAGCCCCTTCATCGTTGAATTCAAAACTCAGTAGCACACTGTCAGGACTGTGAGCACTAGGAATCACACGGGGTGGGAAGCAGCCTTTATCACCTGCCACCTTCACGACAGCGAAAGAAAAGTGTCCTCACCTGCCATGTCTGTGCCACCTACATCTACGTGCTGTAGCATGATGCATATTCACATCTGCAAATCATACTTGAGAGAAAACTAATGATATCAACTTCCGTGACATGAAACAGTGGGACACCTTGTAGAGGCTCCACATGTCTCTCTGTACCGTGTTCCTTGCAGAACCTGTGTGCTAGGCATGTTCCTTCAGCCTGCTTACGTTATGATCCTTCTAGCTTGTAAGAGAAAAAGTCAGTGGGGTAAATATTTTTTTCTTTCATTCAGACCAAAATGTAGTCTTGGATCTTTTTTTTCTTCCTCAAATAATTGCGTTACACATGCTTTTAAAAATTCAAACTCTCAGCTGAGCATTTTTGTTCTTCTGAAGCCCACCCTTTATTCTTCCTCGGTTTCATTCCATTCCTTTTGTCCTGGCATATTGTTGGGATGTCAGTCCGCCTCACAGTTCTTTGCTTCCCATCTAACCACTAGGTATAAATTGGCTAACTGTAAAGGCGTGTTCTGGCAGCTAGTCCCAATGTATGTCCAAGGGCTAAGCTAGCTGCACTGGGAAATTTCCCCAGAGGGCTACTCTGTAGAATGCGGAGCCGTTTGTTGAGCTGTCTGATGTGGAAGAACAAAGAACCTGCCTTTGCCCAATGAGCTCACAGAGTGCCTCTCAGAGCAGAGCAAGAAATCAAAGGACAACTTCCGGTCCACTTCCATTTCCGAGGCTGTTCTTGGCAACCAGGGCATCAGAGGCAGTGTCTTGTGATATTTTTCAAGAAGTCACTGAGAGATAACCCCCAAAGAAAAGGTTATGGAAAATTTACTGATACCCATGGGCTGTTCTGGGAAATTATCACCAACCCAGAACTTATCTGTATGTCTATCTGTCTGTGTCTGACACACACAGGTTCTACATGGATCTGTAACAATGTTTGGAAACAGAAGGGAACATACATTGCATTGATTTCAAGGTCCAAAAGGGATTTCAACAAAATTAAGATCATTAAAATATTTGATTGAATGTCTGTGAAATATTTAACATCAACTTTATTAAGTAACAAATGTATTAGTCTTAAAATTTATATCACACATACTACTGGAAAGATGACTCAGCTGTTAAGAGCACTGGTTGTTCTTCCAGAGGACCCCAGTTCAGTCCTCAGCACCCACGTTGGGACTCACAGTTGTCTATGACTCCAGTCCCAGGGGACCCCATACCCATGTCTGACGGAGCCAGGCATGTACATGATACACAAACATACATGCACACAAAATGCCCATACACATAAATAAACAGATTTTTAAAGATCAAAAATTATCTCATTATATCACACAAGAGAAGAACTTATGGATTCAGTTCTCCTACCTTCCAAGATTTTGAGCATGCCAATCATAAGTGGCACATAGACAGCCATTTCTATTTCAAAGGATCCTCTCCATCTATCCCACAAGGGAACACATTGCATATAGAATATGGAAGCATATCATTCTTTCTTTAAGATTTATTTATTTATTATGTATACAATTTTCTGTCTGCATGTCTGCCCGCAAGCCAGAGGAGGGCACCAGATCTCATTACAGATGGGTGTGAGCCACCATGTGGTTGCTGGGAATTGAACTCAGGACCTCTGGAAGAGCAGCCAGTGATCTTAACCACTAAGCCATCTCTCCAGCCCCTGCATATCGTTCTTTATATGATGTGTGTGGTAGGATCTAAAACTGGACAGCATGCACTGGCGAAGATTTTTCAAACAGCACTGCACCCCTTCTTCACATATATTATTATTACCACAGACTCATGTCCGCTCAGGCTCCCTAAGGAGGACCAGAGGTTGCCCAGACAAAGAAGGTTGAGGTTCCGCTTTGTTCTTGCTGCAACCACCCATGGTTAGGGCAAAGAGACAGGGCATGTGGAGCTTCCGAAGAACCTGTGCATCATGGAAAAGGCCCCAGAATAGCCCCCACTCTATGTAAGAAGGAAATATCCTTTGAGATAGGGGAGCCAAGCCATCCATTTGGGTCACACCAATGGAATTCCAGTGCGCCTTTGTCTGGTGTTCTTTCCAGGTGGATGACCTGCCATTCATGTGCCCTCTGTTCTGTTCAACATTTCCTACCTGAACAGAGATTTCTGTTGTGGAATAGGACCTGAAATGTGGTGGGGATGGGGAAAGGGGTGGGTTATCTGGGTTCCATTGTCAAATGGTGGGGACAGGATAAAGGTGGCCTGTCTGGGTTCCATGTGAGATAATCCTGGTTATTAATCTAGTGGCCTAACTTCTTCAGGTATTATTTCATTCACCACATATGGGATAATGAATGTAAACTCCCTCCAAAACATAAAAAGTGGTAAATCCTTGTAATCCCATCACACAACAATAACTATGCATGACACTAATTCTTCCAGAATCTTATCCTTGACATAAACTAAGATATTACTTACCTTTGTTAGAGCAACATAATAAATATGATTTTAAAAATAGTTTGCCCTTAATGCATTTCCATTTCAGTATGTATGGCTTCATCTCATGTATTTTAATGATTTCATGGTTTTCTACTGCATGGCTGGGCCATAGTTGATTTCACTGCCCTTTATTACTAGATATCAGAATCAGAAATTCAGGTTTGACTTTTGGAGAATGGGTCATATATATAAAAAAAAAAATTAACTGTGTGCTCCTACTTTAACTGAACTCATACCAGAAGTAGAAATAACCATCTCTGTATTGGTTTAAATGTAAATTTAATTAATTAATTGCTATTAAATGTAAAGCCTCCATGGGATTTGTTATTTATTTCTTTGTCTTTTGTTTCTGCCCTTTCCTTTTCTGCAGTCATCTACAACCGGGGACAAGGAAGAGCCGTCTTTACCGGTAGGGAGCAGTAGCCCTGCCTGTTCCTGTGCCTGTGAAGAGTGCGTGGCATGGGTGGGAAGGAGCTCTATGCTTGCAAATCTTCCTCTCCCTTGGAATACTTGTGGCTTGATCCAATGGGGGGGGGTGTATACTTCTGTCCTACAATTACTAACAATTGAACTCTGGCATTCACTCATAAATTATTTCTGGTTTTATGTTTCAAAATCTTGAATTCTTTCTTCCATTGGGCCTGAACTTTTATAAGCATTAAAAGGGTAAGCATGTCTAAATTACATTCCAAGGGATGTTGGCTGAAATGTGGGGACAGTGTGGGATCTAATGCTTGAGGAATGTTTTCTTTGTCTGCATGCATGAAATGTAAATATTCAGTATATGCAATTCTGCCTGAAAGAATGCTTAGTATCTTCCATGGACATAATTCAGGTCTAACGGAGATACACACAGCAGAGTTCTTGTGGTTTCCCAGAATAACAACCATAGTAGCAGTGGTTATTATGACAAATTACTAACAACGACCATGTTTTCAGTTGCTCTGCAATTAACACATGACATTTCATATTGTGCTGCCTGGCAAGGAAATGACCTTGTGAGTTTTTGTGTTCAACAAACAGTTATTCCATTTCCACTGGATTTAAGTCTGCTACCTTTGCCCCTAGAATATTTTGAACTGTGCTGATCTGAAGCCCCTATAACTAAATGCCACAGGGCATTTCTAAATGTTACAGGCTTTTAAGGATGAAAGGGATCACCATGGAAATGTCGGTGACCCTGTAGTATTTCCTTCCATTAACACTCAGAGCAAAGACGTGACATTCACTGAGCACCCAGAGGATACACTAGACTCAAGGCCAAGGTGCAGCTCACACTCCAGTTGCCTTTGAAGAGCTCAAATGGTATTCATCACTAAGACACCAGATTTCTCCTTCATTCACCCCCAAAGTCTGATATGGGGTTAGGAATACAGATTTCATAGAATTACAATAAAATCCCTGCTGATTTCTCCCTGTATTACATACAGAGATTTTACCCATACTTCAATCTTGCAATAGGTTTTAGGCTTACCAACAATTTTTGAACCGTGTCCCTTAATAAGTATTTTCTGGAGTAAGAGACACAGGTCAATAACTTGGAACTGTGTTTCCTTTGTGTTACAATATTCTAAAGATGAGTTGTCCTAGAAGGTATCACCCTGTCCAAATGTGATTAATTGTGGGGTCTCATGGAAAATCTGTGATGGAGAAGTTTGAAAACTTGGTGAAAATGGGGTTTTGATTTTTCCAGACCATATAAAATTTTCTTGTCAAATTTTTTTGGACCAACAGTTAAATTAAAAAAAAAAAGGTAATCTAAGTGAGGCATGGCAGTGGACGCCTTTCCAGCACTCGTGAGGAAGAGGCAGGTAGATGGTAGACGTCTGTGAGTTCAAGGCCAGCCTGATCTATAGCGTGAGTTCTAGGACAGTCAGGGCTACACAGAGAAACCCTGTCTTGAAAAATAAAACAAACATAAATAAAATAAAATAAAACATAAATGAATCTACTCATAGCAGCCCTCCTCAAGTCTGTCTCTCTGCCCTCTGTGTTCACCACCACAGACTCAACCACAAAGAAGAACGCCATTTCTAGTCAGGCTTAAAAAGCTGTCCAAATAAAGAGGGTTTGGGCAGCTTTGGTTTGATTTAAGACTATTTGTTTTTGTTGTTGGTAACCCAATCTCCTGAAGCTCACTAGGGTCCTCAGATCTCAGTTCCAGCTATCAGAGCGTAAGGTCACGACTAGAAGGACCCGGTGCCAAGGAGGCTTCTTGGAAGCCAGGAAGCTCTGTCTGGAGACACAATAGGAAAGTCCCTTTCAGTTTCTCACTTAACAGGTACCTCAGAGCTTCCTGGGTCAGAGGCTAGAGATAGGAACCCCAGAAGTCATGTAAGACGATAAGGTGTAGCTCGTCTGTTGACGTAGACACAGGTACAAACAAAGATCTTGTTGATAGAATACACAATCTAAAAATTTTAAAGACTGTCTGCTAGGTTATGAAGAGTCTTTAAGAAAAGCAGACCTGGAATTCACGCCCCTATCCAACACTTTCTGTCTGTGTGACCCAGAACCTCATTTCACTCCTCAGAGACTTCAAGTTAATACTAACAACCTCGGGCCCACGAGGCTCATTCTGAGAATGAAATGAACGCCTGGTGTGAAGCATGCCACACCCTGCCTGCTTTGTACTAACCTCTTTGGTTAAAAAAAGGGGCAGGAGGCGGGCAAAATAGATTCATTTAGTAGAAAAACCATTTCCTTGGGACGTTTGAAAGGTGCTTGGGAATTCTTTGGTTCAACTTTGTATGAGCATGTAACAGACGAGTGGCCACAGGCTGGGTGAGGCCCCTCTGTGATGCACTTGATGTTCATTGCTGAGAACTGACGGCCTCTTTGGTTTCTCCGCTCAGGCTAAGCCGCGCCTCCAGCGAGGTGGAAGTTCTGCCTCTCTCCACAACAGTCTTATGAGGAACAGCATCTTCCAGCTCATGATACACACCCTTGACCCGCTCGCCGAAGGTAACCGTCAGACTTGGGTTTGGGATTGCTGTTTGGGGAAGAGGAGGATGTCGAATACTTTGCATATGTATGCTGAGGTTACACACACCTGTCAAACTCCTCTTGAATGGCATCGTGAGTTGAAACCTTGACTCTGCCACGGGCTTCATTCACCGGTGCTCAGTTCCTGGAAGGGTGGTTTTACGCCAGGAGCAGAATATGAGTTCCATGTGCTGATTCTGTCTGTTGATGCCTGTAGCATAAACACAGTTTGTTTGGAGGCAGGGACAGAAAGGTCTCCCTCCCCTCCGGTATTTCCCTTTATCACTTTCAACAAAGTTGTGTGTGAAGATAAATCTAAAAAAAGAATAGGAAAAAGAACTCTATTCCTGGGGAGGGCTATGAATAATTTAGAGAGTGATGGTCTCTGAAGACCAGTGACATGGTACTGTTTTCTTGGCAGATGGGCGGGGGCAGCATCTAAGCATTCAAAAGGCCCTGCATAACTCCTTGGAACCAGTCACTGGGGACCCAAAAGGCCTGGTTCACCTCCCACGGCTATCATAAGAACTATCACAAAGAACCCAGTATTATGTCCTTCCGGTTTTACTTAGTCACAAAGCCAAATATGCCTTTTTTCTTCAATTTCATAGGTATCCTAGATATGATTCTTGTAGTAGGTGGATAACTGCTGTAACCAAATAAGTGATCAGAACTCTGCCACAAACAAGGGGTTCAGCAGACAGGTCTACCCTCCCGCTCCTGAATCTCATCATCCTTCCCCAGGAAGATTCAGAGATTGTAGGACAAGTAGACAAAGAAGTAGGCACATGTCACTGAACAGACACAGGAGATCTGACTGGCAGTCATACTGCACACATCAGGTGTCTTACCAAAAATCGACCTCTGCCAAGGTCCTTCCAACCTAGAAGTGCTCAAGACTTACATGGTGTAAAGGACAACCGGGGATCTGAAAACCAGTTCCCCAGGCCCTGTCTATCCCATTGGACACGAGCCTCTCCTCAGAATAATAAGTGGGGATCCCAGGTCACATCCCACTTCAGAGCACAGAGCATTTCAGTTACAAAACACCCATTCTACCCCCAGAGCAGAGCTGGCATGATGTTGCTCCCCAAGAAGTTTGGCTTCGCACTCCAGATTCTACCTGATCCCTGTGGGAACAGCCAAGATAGTGTCCCTCTGTTCACCCAGTGGTCCAGCTGATGAGGGAATTATCAACTACCATCCTTATTTTCTTTCATCCCCAACAAAAGGAGTGAAGGAATCACTGTCACTCCTACCTCCTGCCACTATGCAGCCATGTGACTTTGGGCAAATTAGGGTCTCTCTCTAGAATCTGGTTTCTTCATGTATCATTAGCACCTTTCTTCCCTGTGCTCTTTACAGCTGACAGCATGTTCAGGCTTGTGAGTTTATGGCCACCACCATACTGCACTATTCTCCTTCCATAGAGGATTGTAAGACCAGCAAAGACCCCAGATGTGCCTACTGCTCACCCTTTGCTGTCACGTTCTTCCGGCCATCTTCTTGCTTCCTCTGCAGCTCCAGAGCTGGTCCTCTTGCATCGCTTCCACCTGTTTCCCATGCAGCAGTCCAGGTCATCTTTAAAAGTCAACCCAGTTATGTAAGCACCTACTTAACAACCTTTGGTGGCTTACTAGGGTCCTTAGGAAAACGATGAGACCCTCACCACAGTCCCCAGGGTGTGTTTCTCATTGCAAACTCGGTTGTTTTGTTTAGGCGTGTCGGGCTCCGTAGTCAAATACCTACTTTCACCCATCTCGCCATCTTTCCTGTTTCTGCCACTAGAACATTCTTCCTTCCCCCCACCCTTCTCCCAACTTCCCTTGCTCTCCTCCCTTCTCTTTCTCCGCCCTCTGGCCATCCATCCCAAATCAGGGCCTCCAGTCCTCACCTGCGCATGTGCCCGTCCTGCTTTCTTTACAGCACCCCTTGCAGCCCCTGTGGCTGTTCCCAGCTTCCTGAGAGCATGGGTGCTCTGTCTTTCAGCAGCTGTCCCCCAAGTCCAGCCGAGCACCCAGCACATCATTGCTGCTAAGGCTCAATTCTGAAGCCCCTGAAAGCCAATTCAGGCTTGAGGTTGTCAATGAATCGTTCATGGATTATTCGGGAACCATTTCCTCTACCCCCTATTGCCCTGGAGACGCAACTGAGAAAAGAACAGCTCTGTCATGGCAGCTGCTGAGGAGTTTTGATTTCTGAAAAGGCAGTATTCTATGGCAAAGAAAAAAGGCTCCAAGCCCGAACCCTCTGGCTCTGGATCCCACTTCTGCATTTACTAGCTATGTGACCTTGAACAGCTTACCTACCTGTCTCTACCTCAGTTCCTTCATCTATAAAATCACAGTGATAATGATGCCTCTAAAGCTGCCATAAGGGTTAAAGGCATGAAGACCGAGAACACAGCAACAGCATACTGCCGGCAAGCTAAGCAGGTTTGAGGCTGTTCGCATACATTATTGTGATGAGCAGGTAGTAGTCTAGGGGGGAGGGGGAGCTTTTAGGTGTTCAAAGGGGTTGTTGTGAAAATAAGCTCTCCTCCTCTACCAACCGTCCACCCAGTTTTCTCAGCTCCCCAATTCTCCCTCAGAGAAACCATTGTTGTCAGGTTCTTGGAGCTCTTCAGAGAAATTCTATCTTAAGTAAGTGTGTGTGGGTTGTGTGTGTGTCTGTGTGTGTTATGTGTGCCTGTGTGTTGTGTTTGTGTCATGTGTGTTGTGTTTGTGTCATGTGTGTTGTTTGTCTCTGTGCGTTGTGTTTGTCTCTGTGTGTTGTGTTTGTGTCATGTGTGTTGTGTGTGTCTGTGTGTTGTGTTTGTCATGTGTATTGTGTGTGTCTCTGTGTGTTGTGTGTGTCTCTGTGTGTTGTGTGTGTCATGTGTGTTGTGTGGGTCTGTGTGTGTTGTTTGTCTCTGTGTGTTGTGTTTGTCATGTGTATTGTGTGTGTCTGTGTGTGTTGTTTGTATGTGTTGTGTTTGTCATGTGTTGTGTCTATGTGTGTTGTCTGCATGTGTTGTGTTTATATGTCATGTGTTGTGTCTGTGTGTGTTATGTGTGTCTGTGTGTATTGTGTATGTGCTATGTTTGTGTGTCATGTGTGTTGTGTCTGTATGTTGTGTGTTGTGTATGTTGTGTGTATTGCATGTTTGTGTGTGTGCTATGTGTATGTGGTGTGTGTGTGTGCATTATGTGTGGGTTGTGTGTGTTTGTGTGTGGTGTGTGTGGTGTGTGTGTCTATGTATGTTATTGTGTATGTATTGTGTATGTTATGTATGTGTTGTGTGTGGTGTGTATGTGTTGTGTGTGGTGTGTGTGATATGTGTGTGTGTCTTTATCCACACGTCTGAGCAATCAAAGTATCTCTTTAGTTGGTAGGATTCAGTTTCTGAAAGGACTTGTTTTTGTTTTCCTGCGAGGAGGGGAGGTTGTGTTTTGTTTCTGTGAGATAAGGAAAAGTGAATCTGGGTTGTCTCCATCAGTGATTTTCCAAAACACTTGGTCCTTGTGGCGCTAAGCCACAATTAAGCTGTTTGTTCTGTTGCTATAGCAAGAGGCACCTTCTGAATCTGGGCACCGGATTTCAAGGTGAAACCCCTCCCTGAAAGACAGGGGCTCCGGGAGCATGAATCGGCGAGATAATCGGTTCCGGACTTGAGTGACTGAAAAATACGGAAAGCACTTTGACGCTTTAAAATTGCTCCATAGCACAAAGCCAAGAAAACAGCTTGCTCTGCTAGCCCCCTCCCCGCCAACAGAATTCACAATCCCTTTCCATTTCAAGACAAGTCAAAAACTTAACCCACTGCTTTCCCAGAAATAGTCATATTTCTTATGGCTATTATACTTCTACTATACCTCTCTTAGTATAGGTTTCATCACTTGAACTCACATGTCCTTGTGCCAACCTACAACCTCTGAAGAATACAGAACATGCCAGTTCTGTCCCCCAGTTGCTGCTATGAAAATTATAACAGCTTCCATAGGCAGACAGTTCACTGATGCTCCTGGCACTAACCGGGCGGGGAGGCACATTGGCACCGCTGGTGTGCAGCCAGTGTTCCCAAAGGGAAGTATTCGGTTTCATTGAAAACATTTAGAACAGATGGCCTGTAGGAACATAGTTCCCAGAGTCTCATCTGTGCCGCCCTTGATCAGCAGCTGGTTTGGCCTGAGTGCCACAATTACAACTGTGTGTGTATCTACCTTTCATTGATGGATCACAAAGCACCCAAGACCCAGAGCTTGACTTTAAGATGGGAATTTGGTTTGCAATCAGCTGGGTGATTCTTCCGTTCCCTACGGTGTCGATGGCGATTATTTAGTGACAACCATCTAGCCAGCAAATTGGAAGGTCCAAGAGGGCCTTCCTGACATGTAATCTTTTAAAGGAAGATCTCTGACTCTCTATGTCATCTCTGATCCTGTGCACATAGCCAGATGTCCCGCTTGATGGCTAAGGGTTCCAGCGGACCATCTAGGAAGCCCAGCCTCGGAAGTCCCAAGACCTCACGTTCCCTGCATCCCTCTGTCCAGCATCCCAGAGCTGGCCCAGAGCACAAGGAAGGAATGCGGCTCTGCTTCTCAGGACAGCAATACCAGAAAGCTTGAAACCATCTTTTAATTTAACACAGGCTGTTTTATTCCCCTGTTTATGGTTGTTTGGTGTGCCAGAAGTAACCCACACTCTGAGGAGGGACAATGCATAGTCAGTCTGCCAAACGAAACTGACCTGTGTCTTTTCAGGTACACAAAACTATGAACATGCATTGTTAGTGAATACAAAGTCTCAGATTCTGCCAAAGGCTCTTAAGATGGTTGAAATAGACCAAGACAGGAGCATTGCTGCTAGTTCCAGGCCACTCTGGGCTACAAAGTAAGACCCAGTATCAAAAACCAAAAATAAAAAATAAGGGCAGAAGAGTAATGTAGTTTAGCAGCGATGAGAACAAATCACGATATAAAACAAACCCATGTGGAAGTTTGTTGATGGGAGTGAAACAGGAGTTCCTGATGGTCGACCAGGAAAGGGAAGTGATGAAGAGTGAGCAAGGAATGGGCAGAGCTTACTTTCAAAGGGAGCCTTTGCGCATGCGTACAGAGCCTTCCACAGCCATGCAACACATGTACATAGATTACGTAGGACCCTGGGCTGACTAAGTATTTGCCTGAGTACTGACAAGCACATCCTTCCAGGTGGCAGAGGGCAGGCCAGCATAAAGCTATTTATTATAAAAAGGTGAGGAGTTTGAAGGGATAGCAGGTGGGACAGGGATGAGGGTGCTGAGTTCTCGAGACTACTTCCAGCTGACCTGAGGGTGTCAGAAACTTGGGGGGCACCTGAGAACACTGGGGAGCTGGCCACGTCCCGGAGATGGTTGCCTTACCGCTGTTCAGGCTCTGAGGAACTGTCCAGCGCAGTTTGGACCTGGCAAGATGCCGTTCCAAAGTGGATCCAAGTCAACTTCCTGGAGTTTACAGGAATTTTTTGAGTTTGTGGAAAGGTAAGTTTTAGACACATTAAAAAAAAAAACACAAAGAGAATTTGAAATCCTGAGCTTGTGGCTATGATAATATAGTGGTATAGTATAATGGGCAGTACTCTGTCAGAGCTGGATTAACAGTTTATCAGAATTCTATTGGTTAGTGTTTTAAATTATGGACAATAACAACAAGAAAGAGGAATCTATAACATGTCTCATTTTTTTATACATCTCAGATCACTTTTTCCTTATCACTCATCTTTACATAAATGAATCTTAATGAATCTTAAAGACCCCATTCCTTCCCCATCATCATGCATTGCCTTAACACTCAGGAGATGCAGATGGTTGATCGCTGAGTGCATTGTAGAGTTAGTACCTTTTAAATAAAGGGATAGTAAGAAGTTACATTAAAATCTGTTCTGTGAGCCTCTTCTCTGAATATGGGGGGGGGGTGCGTGGGTACCTCTGGGGTGCTGTGGTTCTCAGCACCTGGACATGTTTGGTGGTCTTGCACCTCTCGCTAACAGTTGGTAGTCCTGTAACAACAGCTGATTAGTTGTTTGAGCAGAGATTTTTGAACATATCATTGGGGATACAAAGGAGGAAACTGATGACATGGTGTGATCATTAGAAATAGGAGAATGTGAAACAGCCTGGGGGAAGGAGAGGGGTCAGGAAGGAAAGCATATGGGGTTCCCAATTCAGTTGTGGGGCAAAGCTTCATTCTTCTGGAATTGGAAACAAGGCACTTGATCTCAGTGTCCTCTGAAACTTAAGGGAGCAGGGTCCTGTTGGAGTTGCTGTGTATGAAGAAGGATTGGCTGAAGGTGAAGGGATAAATGGTTTGAAGTGGTATACGAGAATCCAAGGAAGGAGGTCCTCATACTTACCAGCTGTTGGAGTTAAAAGAATTACTTTGAAGGAGCCCTGCCATTTAGGGGAAAGGGGTGAGGAGCGTTGTTCTGGAGGAGAGAGAGGGACCTGATCCCTTCTGTTGATTGGAGATGGATGAGATTGGTACATGATCAAGGTAGGGAGCAGTCTGTAAAGTTCCATAGGAGGGAACGGAGGTGATGCAGTGATGGGGTGAGTAGGTGATAGGGAGAGGTGAGGGTTTAGATGAGAGTCCAGGTGTTAGAACTGGCCACCCATATATGAGTTCAAAGAGGGAGATGGAAAAGGGTCATGTGGGGAGAGCTGGGAGCCTGAAAAAGGCCAGAGTCAAGAGCTTTACCCAGTCAAGGTGAAGTTCCTATGACATTTTAACAAGAATATTTTTTAAGGAGCAGTTAGTTCATTCTATCTTTACTGAGGACTGGGGAGTGATATGGGATATGAAAATGCCAAGGGATGCCGAGGGCCTTAAATAGGCTTTGGGAGATCTGAGAGGTGAACTCAGGACCATTGTCTGACTAAAGAGAGGCTGGAATTCCAAATCAGGAGATAATTTCCCAGAGAAAGCCAGAGACTGTCTGAGCCCTTTTGTTAGTGGTGGGGAATGCTTCTACTCAGCCTGAGATGTATCCACTAGGCCCGAAGATACTTAACTCACCTGACTGCAGGCATGTGGGTAAAATCAAGATGCCAGTCAGTCCCTGGGAGGAAGCCCCCAGCCTGGTGGGTAGGAAAAGGGAGGCTACGATACCTGGAGTTGGGGTCTGACATCTGACGAGTTTTACAAGAGGCAGTAACAGTTCTTAAGCAATACAAGTCCTCAGAGTAGGCTGGAGTTGTGTGGTGTAGGAGGGTCTTCTATTTGTGTATTGCCCTCATTGGTTAAATAAAGAAAACTGCCTTGGCCTTTTGATAGGACAGCCCTTAGGTGGGCGGAGTAGATAGAATGGAATGCTGTGAGAGAGAAGGCAGTGTGGCAGACGCCATGCTTCTCCAGCACAAGATGGACACTGGTTAGACTCATGCCAGTAAGCCACAACTCAAGTGGCGATACACATTAATGGAGATGTGCTAAAATAATATGTGAGAGTTAGCCAATAAGGAGCTGGAGATAATGGGCCAGGCAGTATTTAAATGAATACAGTTTCCGTGCAATTATTTCAGGTATGCACCGGGAGCCGGGTGGGACAGAACAAGGGGCCCAGCACTGGGAACGCAGCCCGAGCCCCTCATTACTACAGATTGGCGCCCAACGTGGGGCTCGAACCCACAACCCTGAGATTAAGAGTCTCATGCTCTACCGACTGAGCTAGCCGGGCACTGGGTGGCTGGAGCCGGGTGGCCACTGGGACCAAAAGAAGGCCCGCGCGCCTTATTACTACAGTTGTGTCATTGACAAAATGAGACAGAACCTGGCTATTAGGGTGAATGAACTGGTGTAGATAGGACAGAATTTGTCGAGTGTCAGAGGGTGACTGTGAGGATATAGGTTGTAGTGTATGGACTCTGTGGTAAATGAGGTAAGTCTGGGCCTTGGAGGGCTGCAGCTCTAGCTGCCTCATCAACTCAATTGTCTCCCCTAGAGATGATGGAGCTGTCGGTCTGATGAGACTGGCAGTAAATAATTCCTACAGCTTTGGGGAGATGGGAGGCTTTTAGCATGGCTATAATTTAACCTGAGTTAGTTTGCGAATCCTCCTTTTGTTGTAAGTAGCCTGCGCCATAGCAATATAGGACAGAGGATATGAAAAGCATATTTGGAGTCTGTGTAAACATTTAGGGTTTGTCCTTGTGCCAATTGGAAGGCACAGATGAGAGCAATTAATTCAGCCTGTTGGTTAGTAGGGTGTTCAGGGAATGCCCTAGTATCTGATACTATGGCACAGCCTGCTTTTCAGTCCCCTCATGTAAAAAAGGGGACCATCTGTGTACCAGGTATAGGTGACCTGAGGCAATGTGTGCCCTCCTGTATGTGTGAAAGATGGGGCAGTAGTTCCTCTAGGGTTTCATTGCAGGAATGAGATGGGTAGGGAGAGATCAGTGTTGGGCCAAGGAAGAAGATTTGAGATATGGAGGGGTGGGCAAGATTGGAAAGTGAGTGTGGCATCTTCTGCTGGTGCCAGCTGGAGGGAAAGAACCTGGGAAGGAGATAGAGTTTATAAGCCTTTGTAAGTTAGGAGATGGGACAGGTTGTGGCAGGAGAAGATAGTGGTGGGTGACCCAAAGATTAATTTTTCTTTTTTGATTCATGAATAAGGAACTCAACAGCCGCTAAAGCATATAGGCAGGGTGTCCATCCCTGGATGGTAAGGTCCAGTTTTTTTTTGACAGGTATGCTATAGGTGCAAAGGAAGGTCCCAGCTGGTGTCCTAGGACCCCAAGAGCATATCCCTCCTTCTCTGTTACCTAGAGGGAGAAGGGAAGAGTTAGGTCTGGGAGGTGAAGAGCAGGAACCTGGCAATGACCTTTTGGAGCTGCTGAAAGGGCTTAGTAATGGGATTGAGGAGGGGTTCATGTGGGGGACCAAGGGCTGCCTCATATAAGGGGCAAGCCAGGAGAGAAAAAAGAGGGGATCTATAAACATAAGAAGCCAGCTATTCCTAGGAACTATAACATTTCCTCTTTAGTAGAGGAGACTGCAAGAGACTGGATTAGGTGTTTCTATATAAGGTAATGGCTGTGTGGGTTGGGGTAATGGTTAGTCCCAAGCAGGTGACCTGAGGAGTGGACAGTTGAACCTTAGAAAATGAGACTCTATAGTCCCAGCTGGACAAAAAATTTAGAAGAGCAGGAATATTAGTTTAGCTAATTTAGAAGGACAGACTACAAAGGAGAATATCAACTACATACTGTATGAATTTAGTGTTGGGAAGAGTCAAAGCCAATAGGTCAGAAGCTAGGACCTGACCAAATATGTGTGGGCTGTCCTGGAATCCCTAGGGTAGGATAGTTCAGGTGAGCTGTGTGGAGAGGTGAGTGTCAGGGTCAGTCTAGGCGAAGACAAAGATGTTTTGAGACTGAGAGCTGAAAGGGACAGAGAAAAAAGCATCCTTGAGATCTAGAGCTGAGAAATGAGCGATCCCTAAGGAGATAGTGGAAAGAAGGGTATAGAGAATTAGGCACCACAGGATAGAGGGGGGACCACGGCAACATCAATGAGCTGGAAATCTTGAACCAAGTGGTTCAAGGTTTCTAAACTGCAAGTATAGGGGTGTTAAAAGGAGAGGATATAAGACAAAGTAGTTTTTTTTTCCTTAGGAGGTCAGAGATGAAAGGCTCTGGAGTGGGATTGGCTACTGGGCTTGGGTAATGTACCATGTAGGGTCCTATAATATGATGAGGATAGATGGGGGAATGGTTTTTAGCAACAGAGGGGTTTTGAGGGTCCACCTGGAAGACTGGCAGAGGAAATGACATGTTGGAACCAGTCGGGTGGGTGGCTAGGAGGAAGAGAGGGGCCACTGGCAAGCGTGGGGTCAGATGAATGGGGGGAACAAAAGAAATAGAAGCTTCTACTTTGGCTAAAAGATCCCTTCCCAATAAGGGTACAGTATGGGTACAGGAGAAGTTGCCACATCCAAAAATGAATGAGTAAGAGGAATATCCCAGAAAATGCAATTGAGCGGTGGGGTCTGATGAGGTTGTAAGGTTGTCTCCCTACCCCAACAGTAGGGAGATGAAGAGAGGTGAGTCCCCCAAAATACCTTTAGGACCAAGACCACTGTCCAAGAGGAAAGAGATGGACTGCCCTGATACTGTGATGTCTACCCAGGGTTCCCTGTCAGAGATGATAGTGGTCGGGTAAGAGAGCCCAGGTCCTTTCAGTTGTCCATGACCAGGTCTAGGCGGTCAGCTGGAGGTTGGTCTGCAGTTGCTGTCCCCATGCCACTAAGTGCATGGGAACAGTCTGACCAGGGTCCCTCTTGCTATCACTTTGAACATGGCCCAGGAGGCCCACAGGGATTAAGGCAAACCTGGGCCCAGTGACCGTCCTGACCACATTTGAAGCAGGGACCTAGTTGTCCTTGAGCCCCAGGGGGCAAAGGAGCCCCGGCAGTCACTGAGGCCTGTCGGATGTCCTTGGCCAGCATTTGGTATTTTTTGTTTACGGGCTTTCTCATCTCTCCCATGGTCCACTTTGAATGCCAGCGCTAAGACTTCTGCCTGTGGGGTCAGGGGCCCCCTCTCCAAATGCTTAAGTTTGGCCCTAGTGTTGGGGAAGCCCTGGGAAAAGAAATGGGTCGTAAGGAGTTGTCTGCCCTCTGGGCTTTCAGGGTGTAGGTTACTATATTGTAAGAGGGCCTTTGTGAGATGTTCTAGGAACTGAGATGGATTTTCCTGTCTGTCCTGAACAATTTCCTGGAGTTTCTCATAGTTAACTGGTTTAAGGGCAGCCTTATGGAGACCCCACCAGGAGGCAGGTTGTAAACGAACTCTAGCTAGAGTGTCCTCTGGAGTATTGTAGCCCCATTGGGGGTCACGGGTGGGCGCTGTCTCTGCCCTGACTGGATGTGCTGCATTAGTTTGATGAATCTCGTCTGTATGGGCTCTGCCCTGTTTCCAAACTCACCTGCGTTCCTCAGGGAGTAGGTTGATAGCTAGGAATATATATATATATACACACACACAAAATGAAAGGTGAGACTATAAGATTGTGTAATATATTGGAACTCTTTTATGAAGGCGGTAGAGTTAGATGTATAAGTTTATTTTCTATTTGAGAGAGTTCTGTCAGTAAGAAAAGGACATGTACCTCAACCAGCCCCTCCACTCCAGCCACCTCTCGCAAAGGGAGAACTGTGGCCAGGTTGGTTTGGGGTTGGTTTGGGTAGGGTGCGGTCCCATAGCAGCGTGAGGATGAGTAACAGGAAGGGTGAAAGCAGGCTGAGAGAGTCGGCTGGTTGAAACGGCCTCAGCCCCTTTGCTGGAGAGGAGGAAGAAGCTGGAGGAACTGATGGGCAGTTGTGTTGAGGACAGAATGGTGGGGTTCATTAGCAGGGTCCAGGTTAGTGGGAGGTTCTTCTAGGATCACAGAGCTAGGAAGACATTAAATGGTGAAGCATGGAGAGAGGGTTTGGAATTGAGGTAGAAAATTCTTGTATATAAAGTAACTCCTTCCATCTACCCATTCACTGGCAGAAGTTAGAAAGGTCCGATAAAATTTCAGGTTCTAAACTGCCATTACTGGACACTTTGAGTTGTTATCTAAGGGGTATTTGGCCCATTTCTGAGTACAAAGGCAGATGAGTTTAGAAGCCTTTAAATAGGGCATTAAGTGTGGGGGTTTTAGGTTTTCTAGAAGACATCCCAGAGGAGTGAATGGGCTTATATTTTTGGTAAGCTTATTCCCCATGAGTGAGGCAGAAAAGGAAAAAATGAGATCCATTGGCTTCTTATCAAGTGAGGATGGAGCGAAAAGGGCACTGCGGGGGTGGGGGCGTTCAAGGGATTAAGTGCAAAGGACACTTGGGTCCCAGAGATGAGAAAGGCACAAGTTGCCCTGTGAGCTGTCATGCGAAGAGCGGGAGCTGAGGTGCTAAGTCTGAGGGACACTTGGGTTCGAGAAATGAAGCCTCACTCATGGGGGATGGCCAGAGGTGGTTGTCAGCAAAAGGGGCCAGCCGTAGCCCTGAAGGCTGTGACTTGGGGGTTCCCTCACTTTCAAGGACAGCAGAGGGGTACTGAACGCGCAGCAGTCAGGGAAGCATTTATGCCAAACGAGAGAAAGGAAACTCACCAGTTACAGCCAATGTTACACCAAGGGGGCTAACAGATGAGTAGCTAGAGAGTTGACTGTTGTTCAGGGTTCCACCGCCTCAGAGCACCGGGAGAGCCCGTCAAGTCTTCCAGCACCAAATGTTGGAGTTCAGCGGCGGTGAGAACAAATCACGATATACAACAAACCCACATGGGAGTTTATCGATAGGGGTGAAAGTGGAGGTCATGATAGTCAACCAGGAAAGGGAAGTCATGAAGAGAGAGAGGAACAGGCAGAACTTACTTTAAAAGGGGGCCTTTGTGCCTGCACACAGAGCCTTACACAGCCACACAATGTGTGTATGTAGAATAAGTAGTGACATACGGCCGTAGCACCCTGGGCTGACTAAGTATTTGCCTGAGAACTGACAAGAGCATCCTGCCAGGTGACAGGGATGGGCCAGCATAAAGCCTGGAGGCTAACAAGTAAGAGAGAAAAATGACTGAAATACATTCGTTTTTCTTTATGAGATAGTCCTGGGGGACCAGAGTTCTCAGTCTTTGAGATTATACTGTGCCTGTCTGAACTGATCCCTCTAATAAACTCACTGTTCTATATTGATTTTAACATTTTTCTAAACAAGCCATCTTTATTAACCTAAAACTTGGCATCTGGGGGAAGTGTTTTGAAGTTTAATGCACTGCTTTGAATGCATCTGAAGATGAAACATGCACATTTGCAGGGTGCTTGCTGCAGACCAGCACTCTGCCACAGTTCTGTATGAACCAGAGTCTCTCTCCCGGACACTCTCCATCATGCAGAGGACACAGACATCAAAAAGAGGCCAAGTCTGCCTAAAGGTGACACAAGAATACAATGTCAATCTAGAACCATGCTGGACAGTTTCCAAAGTCCCTACCCTAGAGGCCTACTACTAGCTGAGCAGGAGTACCAAACTCATGAAGTTGTATACACTACTCCAGAAAATGCAGGTTGATTCCTGATCTTTACGGAAAACTGTGGGCATTGAATCATCAGAGAATAATTCTATCACAGGATTTTATAGTAAAGCAGATTGACTCTAGACCCAAGCCCTTTGGGTGCCAAGCCAGTTCTGTCCTTTACCAGCCGTGTGAGAGTCCTCGTCTATAAAATAAGAATAGTACTTCCTATCTCATTGACTTCACTAAAAATGCTTTAAGAATATAGATCGCTGTTTTAGGGTTTCTATCACTGTAAAGGGACACCATCACTGTGGCAACTCTTATAAAGGAAAACATTTAGTTGAGGTAGCAGCTTCCAGTTTCAGAGGTTTAGTCCATTATCATTATGGCAGGGAACATGGCAGCATGTAGGCAGACATGGGAATTTCAATTGAGAAAATGCCTCCCTCAGATTGGCCTGTAGGCAAGTCCATGAGGGTATTTTCTTAACAAGTGATGTGGGAGGACCTGGCCTACTATGGGTGGTGTTAACACTGGATGTATGATCCTGCGTAGTATAACAAAGCAGGCTGAGCAAGCCATGGGGAGTAAGCCAGTAAGCAACATTCTTCCATGGGCTCTGCTTCAGTGCCTCCAGAATCCTGTCCTGACCTCCTTCAGTGATAGACTATGATCAGGATGTGTAAGCCAAATAAATCCTCTCTTCCCCAAGTTGCTTTTGGTCATGGTCTTTATCACAGCAATAGAAGAGTAATGAAGTCAAAAAAGAAATAAAGAAAGGAAGGAAGGAAGGAAGGAAGGAAGGAAGGAAGGAAGGAAGGAAGGAAGGAAGGAAGTCATGACCTGCCTCTGCTCAAAACCCTCTCACCAACAAAGCCTATGCGTAGTCCACTGTGATTTACAAAACTACCCCTCTTCCTGGCCCTCCTTGCCTTCCCTCTTCCTCTTTTCATTCCTGTTCCTGCTCCTCCTCTTCCCTTTTGCCTCCCTTCATCTTCCTTTGTCACTTCTTATCCCTCTCTCTCTCTTCTTTTGTTGGTTTTTCCCCTTTGATACACCTCTCTGGGTACCTAGAAGCTCCTACAAACTCTAAGCAAGGTTTCATGGCAAGGCCTTCGCACACATTCCCTCTTCCCCTGACATCCACGTCTCCTGTTCTCCTTTCCATTGAATCAGCTTTCAGATGCTACCTGATCAGAGAGGTCTTAGTTAACCTTGACAACTCTATCCAAATAAAAACAATGCTAATAAATCAGAGTTCCTGTCTCTTTTGCTCTGCTCTGTAGTTCTCCATAATGCTTACCACATTTATTTGTTATTCCTGCCTGTGCGTCCCTTTATATGTACAGCAGGACAGAATTTGAAGCAGACCCATATATGTATATGCATGTGTGAGTGTCTTTGTTGTGATATATTTGTTATATATATATATATATCATACATATGCCAACTAGAATGAATACTGGTTTATAATTTTTCTTCTGAACATCTGTGTACATAGCTGTGCTCTGGTGAAGGGCTCTTTGGTTCTAATCAACCAAGTCCTATTCAGTTATTCATCTTACATTAGTGAGAAGCAATCTTCTATGCTTTGACTCCCATTGTATCCACAGTCTTTAGAATGGTACCTTCTTGGGGCAAATGCCTGGTGTGTGCCCTTGCTGGGTTCTCAGATGAACCCTCCCCTCAATCACTGCTGCAGGGAGAAACAGCCTCACTCTGCTTCCCACTTCCTCACAAGTCCCAGACTTCTTCCAAATACTTTGTTCCTTCAGTTTCTTTCTTTTTCTTTCCCTTGATATTTGCTTATTGCATTTCAAGGACCTAGTTTTAAAAATAAAAAACTACACAGAGAAACCCTGTCTCGGAAAAATAAATAAATAAATAAATACCACCACGGCAAAAGTCTAAGAGGCAGGCTGTCACCAGGCAGTGGTGGCGCACGCCTTTAATCCCAGCACTCAGGAGACAGAAATAGGAGGATCTCTGTGCGTTCGAGGCCAGCCTGGTCTACAAGAGCTAGTTCCAGGACAGGCCCCAAAGGTACAAAGAAAGCCTGTCTCAAAAAACCAAAAAAAGAAAAAAGAAGAAGAAGCAAGTTGTCTGAGTCAGTCACTCAGAGTGCACGCACATACACACACCCAGCCCTGTAATTTGTCACCCAGATCCTGGTTTGAGGGTAAGGGGATCTTGAGGCAGAAAAGCATAGCTCCTCTTCCACTGCTTTAAACCCTTTTGTAAGTCTAGTACCTTCTCCATACTGGGGAGATAAAAGATTGGACTTGCATTTTCTTCATTTTTAACAGTTTTATTTGTAGGAGCAGTATGTGAGCCAGTTTAGGACAGCAGCAGATCCCCCACGGAGCCCCCATATGGACCCCTTGAGGCTGCTTTTCCTGACCAAACCTTCAGAATGCTGTAAGGGGGTGTCATCAACTGGATCCACCCTACCAGTAGGATACATCTTTGTTCACAGTTAGGCAGACTCTCCTGGGCTAGGCCCACTTCCCCAGCAGAGCCCACAGCCTCTAAGCTTCCTGCAGATTGGCCACACCATGCCTTTCAAAGGGACATTTTGTGCCCTCTTTCCCTCTCTGATTGCTACAGGGCAGCCTGGTGGCTCAGGCGATGGGGGGTAAGCAGGTGACATCATCAGCGACCTAGATTGCAGAAGTCTTCATATCAAAGCTTCACAAACGAAAAGAGAACATATATTTTTTTTCACAATCTTCCCTACACTGTAGATCATGGATTTTCCTTTTTTTAATCAGCAGAGTTCTTTTATTCAAAGAAATTCCCAAATGGAAGAGTCAATAAGTCTTTATTTTTTTTTTTTTATTTTTCAAGACAGGGTTTCTCTGTAGCTTTGGAGCCTGTCCTGGAACTAGCTCTTGTAGACCAGGCTGGCCTCGAACCCACAGAGATCCGCCTGCCTCTGCCTCCCGAGTGCTGGGATTAAAGGCGTGCGCCACCACCGCCCGGCGTCAATAAGTCTTTAAATGGTTACAACTCCAGAACACTTACAGCCGCCTCTCGCTGTGCCTGGTTCAGTAGCCTCCCTATGGCACAGCAGTACAAGTGACAGAACAGACACAACAAAGACACAAAATACCAGCAAAGCCTTACAAAGTACAAAGAATAAGCTCAAAATAAATATTTAATATTTTTGCAACAAAAATAATTGGCACTATCAACCTTCCTAAAGAACGTAAGAGAAAACCAAAGTAAAAGAGAGTGTGTCAAGGAGATGCCCATTCTTCCCTAATTACACTCCAAAGGCAGCACAATCCTAGAAATCCCAAAAAGATATTGCGTGAGACTTCCTAATCTATTTGTAAATTTATGTAAACTAAATAAGGGGAGCTGAAGACACTTTTTGGCAACAAAGAGGGGGAAAGGGAAGGTGTGTGGACCAGAGCTGAAGACTCGTTCACAAAGCATGTGTGTTAGATGCTCTAGTTAAAGTCTGAGGAAAGAGAGCAGACTTAGTCAAGGCAGTGACCATGCCCCTGGGTGGCCCTTGAGGGACTTCTGAAACCTGCGTGAGCTCTGCTGCCCCACAATCTGTGACCTGCTCTCGGTGAAGCACAGGGGAGGGGAATCTTCCCAGAGTATTAAAGAAAACAGGCCCCTCTGTTTGCGCTTATGGAAGGCGTTCAAGTGTCCTTGTGCATATACACCACAAGCCTTGAGGCTTGCTTAGCATAAGCTTCTGACACACGTGCAGCTTGCCAGGTCCTGAAGAATCCATATCGCCGTAGGAAGCTGGAAGAAGGGCCATCAGGAAGCATTGCTGCAGACCATGAGCTATGAGAGTAGATTGCAGAAGTGCAGGGAATGTGAGCAGCTGAGGGGCTGGTTGGTTCAGGGAGACTCGGACAGGCGTGAGAGCTCCTTTAAGAGGAGTGGCCATATCGGATGTCCCTGATTGCCCACTAAACTACAGGCCTGGCAGCCTCTCCCATCAAAGAGTATGTGTGTGCCTCTGTGTGTGTTGTGTGTGTGTGACACTGTGAGTTTAGGTCTTTATGTGAACCTATGTATGTATGTGTGTATGTGCATTGCATATCTGTGTGTCTCAGTGAGTGTATACCTTTGTGTGTGTGTATGTGTCTGTGCCTTGTGTGTCTGTGTGTCTCTGCGTGTGGGCATATGTATGTATGCATGAGTGTGTGTCATATGTGTGTGTGTGCCTGTAGAAGTCAGAGGTCGATGTTGGCTGCCTTCTATTGCTCTCCAACGTATTCTTTAGATAGGCCCTCACTGAACATGGGGCTCACAGTTGTCTAGAGTGACTGGCCAGTGAACTCTATGCTCTTTCTGTCTCTGCCCCTCCCTGGGTACCGTGATCGGGGCATCTGCTGCCACTCCCAGCTTGTGTGGGTGCTAGAGATCTAAAGTCAGGTCTCATGCTGGGGAAACATGCTCTTAACCCACTGAGCCCTTTCCTGGCCTCAGGAGAGTGGACTTTGTGAGTCTCTGCTCCATGCGACACAGCTGATGTCATCTGCAGGATTCTCTCAGCCACAGTGCTAAGAATGTAGACGTGTTTTGCCTCTGAAGAAACGTATTCAAAAACATTGTGAGTGCTAACAGCCAGGCAGGCCTGACGTTTGGCTTCTGAGCTGAGACATTTGCCCACACAGGGCTCTTGTCCACAGTCACACACCCCCATCATCTCTGCACTGAGCCATCTGTCTCTCTATTCCATAGTCTTCCAATGCTCCAACATGTGTGAATGTCAATGAGGAGCTGACATGAAGATTCAACTTCCACTCTCTTGCTGAGCTTTCTTTTTTTCTTATCAGACACTGGAGCTTGTCATTTATTTCTCCCAGCTTCTGGTTTTTAAAGGAAAGAGCTACAAAACAAGCTTTTACAAGTTTTCATTTGATCCCCGAAGAAAGTCATTTCATGCCTGTTGCGTCCAAACTATGGCGGTGTCCCTGGAAGCGGTAGTGTAACCTTTCTTTCTGTCCCAAGTTATACATCAGTTTAAATTAGCAAGAAAAATGTTTGCACACAGCCTCAGCCAGGGAAGTGAATAGGCAGCGGAAGGGGAGAGGTGCCTGGTGGAGAAAATGGAACCATGGGCAACAGTTTAATAAGGTGACAGTAGTAAAGACCCCAAACCTCCAGAGAGAGGCGAGCAGGCTATTGACAGGACAAGTTGGTTAACCCTGCTTTTTTAGGGAATAACAAAGCTTATTTCTGTATTTGAACATCAAAGATGATTGGAATGGAATCACTCTTTGTGTGGTACACATTATAAGTAAATATCAATTAGGGCATAAAGGAATGTGGGTAGTCTTACTGAAGTAAATACTTTCGAGTATGAGAATGGTTTCTCTCCTCCCCCCATCCCCTCCCTGGCCAACAATTTACTTTGATGACATTTGAGGTTCAATGTCACATGAAGGAGACAGACTGATGATAAAGCACAAGATTGCACCTCATTTGTTTCCTTGGAAGATATGCTCCAACAGCCTCTCTTTCAGAAGGGAGGACTCAGAGCATCAGAGATGAAAAGCAGTTTTCCAGACAGCCCTAGGATACAGGGATGGGGCAGAGGACAGAGCAATCCTGAAGGTGAAAGGGTATTTTCAAAATGCAGATTCAAACATGAATGTCACCTGTAATGTAGGCTGTTATTGGTTTCCTTCCATAAGAAGGGCATTTGAGCTGAATGCCTGTATTCAGTAGTGAGATGGTCCTTCCTCCTTGTCCCATCCCTCTGGGAGGTGCTTGTCACTATCATAGGGATGCTGATCCTATTAAGAACATACAACCTCAAGTGGCTCTCAGGTCCATGTCTCTCTTGACCTTACATGACCAAGTCTGCCAGATCTGGCTTCTTCAGCCATTAAAATCATCTTCGCCCACACCACACTGTTCTTCACAGGTTGTTTGTGATCAAATGAGACTATATTATATGCTCATGTGCACATACGTGTTTTTGAAAACAGATGAACATTGTTGCTTATGTAAAGCTCTCAGGTCTACATCAGATCACTGGTGCTGGGGAATTCATGCATCCACCCATCCATTCACAAAACACTTTTCTGTCACAAGTTGGCATGAGTAGCAACCCCATTCAGAACATTTTAAGCAGGTTTCTGGGGACCTATTAGCCAATGCTTATGCCAGACTGCTTGTGGACAGCTAGCTCAATGCCATAGTTGAACCTGAACTTTGGAACTAGAGCTACAGTATCTATGCAGCTACTTTCAATTGACTTCCAGGGTGGCAGCTCTCATGCCCAAATAACTCATAATGGAAGGAGCTTTGCTTTAACTTAAAAGCCTTTTGGCCAAAACATTTGTCATTAGCAGGAATTAAATTTAACAGTGAGTGGCTCTCATGTCAGAAAACTTTTGAGAAGAAAATTCTCCCCTGTGAGAGAGAGGCTTGGCAGCACTCTGCAGGCATGGAGCAGGAGCAGGAAGCTGAGAGACTGCACCTTCAAAGGCAGACAAGAAGCAAAGAAAGCCAACTGGAAAGGAGATAGGACTATAGAAGCTCAGTATCCATCCTGGGTGATGTACTTTTTCCAGAAGCACTCCACCTTCCAAGAGCTGGAGAGATGTCTTAACAGCTAAGACTACTGGCTGATCTTGCAGAAGACCTGGGTTCAGTTCTCAGCACCCACTTGGTGGCACACAACCATCCAGTTCCAGAAGATTTGACGTCCTCCTCTGACTTCTGTGGGCATTTGCACATACATGATGCACATACATACATTCAGACAAAACATTCACACACATAAATCATTTTTTAAAAAAAGACTCAACCTTCCAAAGTTTCCACAACTTCCCCCAAGTGGTGCCACCAATAGAGGAGCAAGTGTTCAAATAGGAGGTACATTCTCATTCAAACCTCCAAACCCAGCTTCTCAGGAGGTTAGGCCAATCAGAACAACTCTGTAAGAGCATGGATGGAAATTACAAGTCAGAGAGTTCTGAAGGTGTAACTAGCTCAGTGATACAATAGCTGACAAGCTTGCTTCTAGGTACCATCCCAAATACTACACAATACACCCTTTAATTAGCTTTTCTGTATTTTCCCTTGTAGAGGAACCTGCCTGGCCATGGAGGGCAGTATGGCTGGCTTTCTGTCATTCGCCTGCTAGTGGGGCAGAAGTTGTCCTGGCGCTGCACAGTTGGAGCTCCTATGTGTAACATGATGGGCCTGCTTGTTGGGGTTTCTGTCCTGCCCAGTTCCTGCAGACGTTTAGCCCCAAAGAAAATCACACAGAGAGTGTATGTTAGGTTATAAACTGATTGGCCCATTAGCTCGGGCTTCTCATTAGCTCTTGTAGCTTATATTAACCCATTATTCTTATCTATGTTAGCCACGTGGCTCGTTACCTTTTTCAAGTGGGGCAGGTCACATCCTGCTTCTTCGGTGGTCTGGGCAGGAGTGTGGAAAGAGCTTCCTTCTTCCCAGAATACTCCTGTCCTTCTGGCCCCACCTTTACTTCCTGTCTGGTTTTCCCACCTATACTTCCTGCCTGGCCAATCAGCGTTTATTTAAAACATGATTGACAGAATACAGACAATTCTCCTGCACCACTCCTGTGCCTGCAAACTTCTCCCGTCTTTTGTACAGAGAGGAAATTGTGTGGCCTAGAACCTCACTTGTTTCCTTTGGAAGGTCCGAATTTCACCTGGAGTGCATATCTTTAGTATGGTCCTCAGACAGGGGAAAAGAAAAAACTCTTTCCAGCACAGTGATTAAAACCCTAGAAAAGCAGTTGGTGCAGTAATTCTAAAACCTGCTGAGGCAGTCCTTAGAGTCTGCCAGGCTTAGACGATTACTGCACCCCTGCTTTGTTGTATTTGCTATTTCACTTCAGATATACATTAGGCTAACTGTGAAACAAACCTCGACCCTCTCCCTTCATTCCATCCATCTGTGTGGTCCCTATCCCACAGGACAATATTTAAAGACGTGGTGGTAACGGATAAACTTTTGCTTGGAACAGATGATAAATTTTAGAGATTCATGTTAGTCTTCTTCCAACTTCAAATCCAGTCTTCTAAGTTTGTGCTCATGTGGGCTGCTTATTTCTGCTGCGGTCAAGAGCTAAGTAGTTAGTGAAATAGCAGCCAGGACAAAGCTATCACATAGACTATGTAATCATAAGGATGCTGTTCCTCTCGATTACCTCCACAGCAAAGACACTAATTGCCTTTGTGATGGAACTGTTGTCCTCAGACCCTCTCATTCTCATGTTCTGACTCACACTTCCCCTTTATTTCCTCTTGAACGATGAGCTTTTGTTTGTATGTTGACGTCTCACCCATCTTCTATCCCAACCTCAGAACACTCGCCCTATAGATGCTTCATGAATCGAAGGGTAGAAGCCTGCTTATGCTGATCCAATATCTGCATATACTTTATCTCTGATACTCCGGGTGACACAAACCACTGCATCCAGCCAGGCCCCGGGGAAGAAATCCAGGAGCATTGCCCAAGGTGTTCTCCAGCAGGGATGCAGCATCTTCTCTTCTGGGCAGTGTTGTCTGGGTGCTGAGCTCTCTCTCTTCTTTTGCCTCTTTTGCATGCTGTAACTCCTCCCACGATGGAAGCGATGAACAGCATTCTAAGAGTAATGCCACATTTTTCCCTTAACATACTTCCTCCCCACAGATACTGAAAAGAGTAGATGAAACTGCAGAATCAGAGAAGAAAACGGAAAACAATCCTAGGCAAAAGTACCAAAGACAGGGCTGGAAGAGGCAGTCAGAACACTTGAAATGGGGGATTTAATTGTTGACAGAGCACCTACGGATCACCTACAGACTGAATTAACAAATTGAGTGCAGCGATTCCTCACCCTAAAGCAAACAGGTGAAGGTAGATCTGACAAGCACAACAGCAGAAGCAAGTACCCGACATAGTCAAGCAGGAAGAGATGGCTTACGGCAGGGTTGTGAGCATGCAGGGAGTGATGCCTCGAGGGGGGAGCCTCAAAGCATGGTTTTGGAGGGGGAAGTAACTTGGGAGATCCAATGAAGTTCCAACACAGAAAGACAATATTGTCGGGTTAAGAAATACTGGGTTTTCATTTTGTCTTTTGAAAAGATTACCCTGATTTTAAAAAATAAAAATAAAAAAAAAATCAAAGAAAATACTGCAGTTTGACAAGTGGTATGAAAACCCAGGAAAGCAGAATTCAGGAAAGATCACTGCAGTATAACACACAGACCTCAGGTAAAAGGGGTGGCGCACAGAAGACAGAGCAGAGGGGACAACAGAACTGGGGGAATTCATCTGGGATCACTAAGGCTCCACACCAGCCCGTGGTAACCCAACAAGGCCTTAGCTGCCCCTCCGCCAACCATAGATCTTGGTCAGATTTATATGTTTATGAAACATATTTGCCTGTCTATATCGACAATCTCAACAGACTTAAAAATAATCAGAACTGAATATTTTGTCAATTTTAAGAGCAACAAACACATCTAGAGCTATCACCCCAGATTTGGTAGAACTGAATCGCAGAGGGCTTGTGCTTGATTTTGTAAGCACAACCATTCAGTTTACAGAGATGTAAAAACGTAGCCAAGATGTTTGTAGATATTATCAGTGAAAAGCTCAGCTTTCCCCAACCTTCTTCACAGGCCCCTAGAAATTGTTAAGATCATGTTTTAGAAATGTGCTATTAGGAGATCCAAACGAGGCATTGAACCCAATAAATACCTGTAATCCTCAACACCGTTCTGCAAGATGGCTATGATTGTTCCCATTTACAGAATGATGGAAATCGAGTCTCAAGAAGATCAGATACCCCCAGACACACACACACACACACACATGCATGCACGCATGCACGCACGCACGCACGCATGCATGCCCGCAAGCACACATGCCTCCTGGCCAAGAAGAGCAGACTCTGCTGTGCAGTTAAGATCTTCGGGGCTGCAGGCTGTGCACTTAGCTATCCTACTATATTATCACCTGTTTTTCACCTTGACTTGGAGAAAAAGGGACAAACCACACTCTAGAAAAGTGTCAGGATGTCAAACTCTCTGAAGATTGTTGTTGAGGTTGGAAATGGCACCGTTAAAAGGATGCTCACAAGAGACGGGGTGACTTTCTAATCACACTGTGTTAGGCTAGGTCTTTTGCTTAAGGTGTTCATTGTTTTTCTTTGTGAAAAAAAAAACTCATTTGCAGAAAAAGGTTTATTCTCCTCTGCCCCTTCCCTCTCCCAGTCCATCTCAAAAAGAAAGCAGGACAGCACATCCATGGTCTAGTTTTCTTGCCTGGTCATCCAGAGCATGCAAAATACGGTTAAGTACGGTCTGAGTCAGCGCCCGCCTCACAGAACAGAGCTCAGCAAGCACTGCGACATTGCTAAGCAACACCACAGAGAAGCCGGCTGCAAATTAGGGGACAAATTTATAAGAAGGCAGAGTATCTGGGGACTCACATGGACATTTTATTATGAGCCATCTGGATGATCTACGGTAATAACCACACATTATTGTTCACTGTTCAAGGCTGATAATTCCCACATAATTATATTGACGCCTCCCTCTGTGATCCTAACCTAGCTTTCAAAATCTTCTACTGCGCTTTGCCTAATCCAGGTATTATTCTGCAGAATGACAGGGGACAGTTAGACCTAATGAGCAATCATCATTCCTCCCAAAATAAAATTTAAAACACAGGAAGAAGAGTCACTTTCTGCTCTCCGCTTGCACCATGGCAGAGCTGACTGCCCAGGAATGTCCACAATAGAGGGACTGGTCACAATGCCATCACTGCTCAGGTTTCCCCATATGGGCTCCACTACCCTTCCCCAGACAAAGCCATCATAAAAGTCAGTCTCGTCCTCAGCCAGCAAGGACCCGACTGTGGTACAGAGAGGCAAACCTTAATGAGGAAAAGTGTCTGGCAAGCATCCCTCCCAGCTCCAGCTACCTGAACGGTTCAGTCAACAAATATTTTTAGGAAAACTGGACCAACTGATTCTGATTTCACATCAAGAGTTACAAAATTAATGACCCAAATATAGCTCCAATCTGTTAGATTTTTTTTTAATTTGGTGTTTACTGACAACACTTGAAGATCAAGAGGTTTCAAACAGAAGCCCGGGCATTTAGATGCCACTCATGAGAAAAGGTGTGTGGATGCTGCATTTACAGTATTCCACTTGCATATGCACATAAGCCGGAAGCAGATGAGTGAGGAGACGAAAAGGTTGGCCATAACAAACCATGAGGCTTGGAAGTTGAGACAGGAGAGTAAGAATTTCACAAAAGGGTAGATTCAGCGGGCATGAAAATCAGTGGTAACTCTCTAAGAGCTCAAAGATGTGTGTGTGTGTGTGTGTGTGTGTGTGTGTGTGTGTGTGTGTGTGTGTGTGTGTGTCTGTGTGTGTGTCTCTGTGTGTGTGTGTGTCTGTGTGTGTGTGTGTCTGTGTGTGTGTGTCTGTGTGTGTGTCTGTGTATCTGTGTGTGTGTGTGTGTCCCCAGTTCATACATCTTACCTGGAACTCACTAGCTGGTTCATTTTGTGCTGCTCTAGCAGAATGCCTAAGACTAGCATTTATCAGGCACAGGACTGTGTTGCTCAGTTGCTCGTGGTTCTAGGGATCTGGTGTCTAGTGAGGGCTGGCTCTCTGCTTTCAAGATGGCACCTCGAACACATGTCCTTTGAAGGCATTGAACATTGCTCGCAAAAACAAGGAGAGAACCACTCCCATAATCCTTTGTATTGTGACATCAATGTACGCCAGAAGAATCGATTCTCATACTCCAAACCTGCCTCATGGCCCATCTCCCAATTTCACCGCATTAGAAATTAAGATACAATTCTTGAATTCAGAAGAACCCACCTGAACCTGAGCAGTGCCCCCAAATTCCGCTCTTTATCTTCATTTGCTAAGTTCTTGCCTTGCTTCAAAAATCTAAGTGAAAGGGTTTATGCTCACAGAACAAAAAGAAGTATCTTTTAGCATAAGTTTGGAAGATTTGGATAAGGAGAGAACTCCACAGGGCAAAATCTCTCTCTGCTAACACCTCATGTATGACATATGTGTGCCACACGTTGAGTTCAGCTCGCCCCAGGCAACTGGGGACTGTGGATGCGCTGAAGAGCCGCCTAGGGAGGTTCATCGCGAATGTCAGTCTCCCACAGAATGCCAAGCAGAGCTGCTGTAATGAGTCAGTAGTTAAAGCTCTGAAAGCTTTTCAATTTGAAGGTTAAAATATTCCTTTCCTTCTCACTTGAGTAGGAAGTGGGATTTGTGGTTGTTTCCTCATTTAACCTCCATCTCTTAAGTGATTTGGGATTTCTTTTGTTTTGTTTTCTAACTTAAAAATAAATTACTTCTTTGGGCCAGGAACATTTGATACATAAGAATAAAGACCAAAGAAAACCTTTTAGGAAAAAGCCATTAATTTTGGTAGTCCATACAAACTGGTTTTGTTGGTTGGTTGGCTGGCTGTTTTATTGAGGAAAAGTTCAATCAAAAAGTTAAAATTGGGTTGCACTAGAAAATATCTTTCAGTCAAGAACTTACTGTTTAGTATGAAGAAAATTTTTCAAATGAAGAGTCATAAGAAAAAATAGTGGTGACCAATTTATTCCAAACACCTCCACAAACAACACAAGCGCTACATGTGATGGGAAATTACAAACCATCAACCCTCGTTCTATCATTTAGAGACATTCACTCTGGCTGTTGGGCGCATGCCCTTAATCTCAGCACTTGGGTGGGTCGGAGCAGGAAGAGCAGGACTTCCAGGCTGAGCTCAGCTAAATAGTGAGTTTGAGACCAGCTTGGGCAACCTGAGTCATTGTCTCAAAACCCAAAGTAACAACAGTTAAATAGAATCTTCAAAGCAAACATGTACTCCATAGTTAAAAGGAGAAGGGAAGTCCTCAGATTTATAGAATACCTTCATTCTGAGGCTAAATTAACCCAGTGCAGATGTGCTTCTGGAAGCTTCCCTTGGCATCCTTTACCAGAGTCTGTGTATAAGAGAAGTGTAGGTAATTTGGTTCGTTTGCATATCTCAAGTACTCATGAATACTATCCACCCATGGAGACAGTCACCCTTTAGATAGTACTTCACTACTTTGCACTAAGTAGAATTTTACATGTTGTTGCTGGAACTTCAGCAGTCAGTGGAAAGAGACCTAAAGATGTTTATAACACCCTAGTCCAAAGTGCTTTATGGATTGTCTCATCTGATCCCACAGAATTGCCCCTTGATGATAAGTGATGGCCTCTCCCTGTGGCCCGCAGCTCATTTTACAGAAAGAACAGAGACACAGGAGGGTTACCCATCTCACAAGTACTCGAGTATCTTTGAACTGTCCAGTGAGTGTTACTCAGAAGTCCTCTTAATCTATATAGCAGTAATGTAGTTTTAAACATTGGGCATCAATGTTGACCTTCTTTATTTTACCACATCCAGAAGACCTCCACACACCAAAGCATTCTGAATGTCACTGTCTCTGGAGCTGTGCGTTTGAATAGTTTCCTTTAGGAAATGTGAGGAGAGCTCAGCATGTGGTGTGAGAACACAATTTTCTGTTTTAGACAGACTTAAAGTGAAATAGTCTTTGCCCCCAACACAAGACGAGTTAGCCAGAGAGCAGCTCCCTGGCAATATTCAAAGAGGAAATGTCTGGGCTTCAATCAGTACCTGACAGGAAAAGGACCATGTGCCACATCCTCTCCCTCCTTTTGGTATGTGCTTTGATTTTCCTTATATCTGAAAGTAGATGTGCAGACTTAATGAAGAGATGTTAAATATCGGCTCCAACATGATGAATATCCTTTGCTATTGAACAGCAAATCCCTATTTGAATTATCTTGGTCATACTGGATTTGTCTTTACAAGTTTGGATAAGGTACCAAGTTGTCTCACTGCCATGCTCCACATCTTAGGGCTTCTCATCTTTGTGGTACTTTCAATAATGGCAGCTTCTCATATTCTGCCTTGTGTGGGTCATCCGGTACGCCCTTCACTGTCACCTTGTTTATAGGATAAAGCAATCATCGTGTATCTTTACAGCTGAGGATGCCAGCATCCAGAGAGAGGAAATACCTAGCTCAGAGTCACATGTCCCATAAGCAGCATATTTTGGCTCCAAAACTATAACTCCAACTTCAAATCCCATTCCCTTCCATGCACATTGCGGAGCAGAACCCTTCCATACACGCCAGTACTCATACATCCATCTTGGTAAGCATTGGACAGCTTTACCAAGAAACTGCAGTTAGTTCTAAGAAAATCTTGATTTTCAGGTTTGCCCTAGAAATAAAGCTAGGTCTTTGAATAGCATAAAGCCTCAACCTTTAATTTCTCCTGCGAGATGACACTTAAATAATAACCGTGTGTTCTCATTTATTCCTCCACCTCTAGTTTTCATTCAAATCAAATAAACTCAGCGTAGATTCTCTATTGACTTTCCATCTCATACATTTGAATTTTAAATCTTCAAACATGAGAAATACTTTTTCTGCTGCTCCCGTCTCTAGGGTTTGGTGGAAGCTGTGAGATGAAGAATGTCAAAGGCCTCAAAAATAAAGCAGAGGAAAGAGAAATCTTTACCGTGTACTTCTTGAGAAAAGCTGAAGTCAGGAACCCCAAATACTAAATACTAATTTTTTAAAGAGAGACAGTAAAGCATAAACTTCATCCAATCAAAACAATGCCCACTGCTGTCTATACAAATAGCCTTCTAAAGGTTTCTCTTTTTTCTGTTTTTTTTTTTTTCAAGACAGGGTTTTTCTCTGTATAGCTCTAGCTGTCCTGGAACTCACTCTGTAGACCAGGCTGGCCTCGAACTCACAGAGATCCACCTCCCTCTGCCTCCCAAGTGCTGGGATTAAAGGTTTAAAGCACCACCTGGCATCTAAAGGTTTCTAAACAGCACATTTCATAAAACAGTGAAACTTCCTTTATACTTTGTCTTGAAATTTTGTATATGAATGTTATTCACAGATTTTTAAGATCAGAAGCAAAACCCCTACTCTGATTTTGTGCAGTGTGAGGCATGGATAAGAACCCAGAGGCCAACCCCTTAAAGTCAGGTAGAAAGATTGATGGCAAGCACGGATCACAGTGGGAAGAAGGACAATAAAGCATTCAGTTCCTTAAAGAACTAGGACTGAGTCCCCACCTGGGTTCCCAGCTCTCCAGATGGCCCAAAAGCTAGTACGGCACCATGTTAGGAGGTGTCACTGGTCAGCCTTCAGACTCATCGAAAGCATACATCAATTAGTTTGTATGGCACTGAGCTAGAAGTCCTCCATGTCACAGATTTAGGCTCATCCCAAACACAAACCAATGGGCTTGGGATCCCTACCCCCACGTCTCTTGATCTTCTTGGAGAAACCTTCAAAGAAAAGACACCAGGTGATTCCCAGAATGGAAACCTGGGTGACCTACCACTCTTCCAGTCTTGCCTGCCTCTTGCTCACTTGCTACACTGAACACTGCTAGGTAGGACCAAACATTAACCTTCTAAGCTTTCTTGGCCTCTTCTCTGCTTTCCTCAAAAAACAAGCTTGGTTCTTAGTTCAAATAAGTTGAAGGTAGCAGGGCAGTGGTCACACATACCTTTAATCCCAGCACTCAGAAAGCAGAGGCAGGTGGACCTCTGAATTTGAGGCCAGCCTGGTCTGCAGAATGAGTTCCAGTACAGCCAGAACTATACAGTGAAACCCTGTCTCAATAAATAAGTAAGTAAATAAATAAATAGGTGGGTTGGTAGGTGGGTAGATAGAAGATGGATGGATAGATAGATAGATAGATAGATAGATAGATAGATAGATAGATAGATAGATAGTAAATAGATGTAAGTTGAAGGTGACTTGAGAAGATGGCAATGGGTTGTGGGAATGGGTGATTTGGAGGTCAAGTTCCTTGCACAGGTGAGTTTTCATTATGCCTCTGGGCCCTCACAGCCGGGTTAGGCCTGGCCACAGACTACCAACAAACAGTGGCTGAGGTCACTTTCCGTGGGGCATCCCTAGCCTATGGGACAGTAGCCAGGTATGTGAGGAGCTCTGGCGTCTACAACGCACACTGTTTGTCCTGCTTGCATGCTGCATCCCTCATCCTGCACCACCCATGGCCCCAGGATTAGGGAACAGGGCTGTCTGGCTCGTGGAGATGCTGCCCTGCTTCCCTCGGGATGTGGCTGCTGAGTTCTCCATCTCACCATCCCGTGGCTGCCAGCGATGAAGACTGTGTTCTAATTGGCTGATTTCATCCTTCATCCTTTCCCATAAATATGATCCCCCTCTGCTTGAGTGGGTATCCCCTTCAGCTTCCTCCTTCCTACTGCTTGAATGGCCACGTAACGTGTTGTTATGCAGCTTTCACTGCCTTCATTCCGCATTGTTTGCCTCGTTTTTTTCCATGGAGTGTGCCCTGTTCTTTTCCCTCTGTCCCATTCAGCGTCCAAGGAAGCAGCTCAGAAACAATCTAACTATTGCCAGGGTGCAAGAATGCGTGAGGCTTGTTATATGCGAACAGTTTCTGTTCTGTGAACATAGAGTTACAATTAAGCAACGTGATTGTATTTATTATACATGGTTCCACTAAAGATGAAATTCAAAACAATATCATCTGCCATAAACAGATGTCTCAAGGTTGGGATCAACGCATGAAAACAGGTGGGTGCACATGGAAAGGTTTGCATCTGAAAAGACGGTTCCACTAACCCGCAGTGATGGGACATCACTGTGCAGAACATGATTGACAGCCAGCTTTGCAAACACAGGGTCACCCGCATCCTGTTTCCTGAGCAGGTCATCATGGATTCTAGCGGTTTATTATTCTAGCAGTGGAATAACCTCTGCTTTGCCTGGCAGAAGGAAAGCAGACTACAAAAAATTATTAGTTGGCCAGTAGAATTTATCTATTTCCTGCAAGATTACACACGCGCGCCTATTTTGTAATGCCATTATAAACATATGATTAATATTTATGAACTATGTAGATCACTTTAAAATCTACTCTTTTTTAAACACACACACACCAACTGTTCTTAAATTACAGAAAAAATATTTCACTAATAGCAATCCCAGAAATCACCAAAAATATCTTATTTACATAAAACTCAACTTCTCATTGAAGCATCTGCTTCTTTTGTAATGATTCTAACAAGAACAGGCTAGGTAAGATTCACAAGAACATAAGGATGGGGTGATTTTCCCCCAAGGGCATAATTTTACACTGGTGTATCAAAATAGCTTTAGATAAAATTAGACCTGTGGGAAGGAATATATAGAAAGAGCATGCATGGTACAAAGATCCAACGCAGGGATGTTTGTCATCTGCTTTAAGCAGGTTCCTGCCTCTCACATAGACTCAACGATTACAAGTTGATTCACATGTGGGTTTTCAGCATCTATCCAAGGCAATGGGCCATGGACACTTTCTGTGGAGTGTCTCTGGAGTCTAATTTCTTGAAGTTTATTAGTAGAATGTTGTGATGGCCATTTTTAATCTGCTTACACTGTTCAAAATAATCTGGGATTTTGAAAAGAACAAAAATCGAAGGTTTTTTTTGTTTAAAAACTAAAGAAAAAGAGAAATGATAGGCCCCTATCTGCCTCTCCCCTCACCCGGCTCCAACATCCCTGCCTCCCAGTACGGACAGGTTCCCAGGGTCATCTGCACTCAGAAGCCTGAAAACTGGTCCCCCACCCTTGCTCTGCACCACAGCAGGCCTCTAGGTTATGCTACTCTCTTTCCTGTCTCGGCCAGGTGGACTTCCCTGGAAAGATGCCTCACTGGTACTCACAGTGCCGTCAGTGCCACTAGCAGCTTGTCCAGCATCCTGTACACATGACACTTGGTGTTTCATCTCAAGTGTGAGATCCTCAGTGATAAGAGAGCTATGGGGCTGTTCATAATGCCTATCTCCAGGTAGCCTCCTTATACTCCAAGAGATGGTTCTGTCCAGGGCTGGAAAAGCCATGCAATGACTTTGGGGCCACTGAAGACGGCAAGTATTTACAAGGTTCTCTGGTTCCAGGTGGCTGTCCTGGCTCAGTCCTTTCCTCCTGGAGTATCATTTGTATAAAAGTAAGGCTAGGCAAAGTCCGGGCTGAAGCACCTTTGCCAAGTATTCTGCTTTGTGGTGTGTTGAACGAACGTGTTCTCTTCTGTAATGCAGGGCCCAGCCCACCCCACCCTAAGTTGAATATTTTCAGTGATTCTGAAAATGGGCCGTGAAGCCGTCTGCCACATGGCTCATGTTTGCACATCTCCATATAGTTACGATTGCTGGATTTGACAGTATAACTCTGAATCTGATTAATTAAGAATGTGTAAAAACAAAGTTCTTGCATTATAGCTCGTTCCTTATCTTTGTGTCTTTTACTGTGATGTTGTAGAACTTGGATCATATGGAAAACTAAAATATTATGACACAATGACTGAAGAAGGTAAGAATGACTTCAGAATTGTATGCCGTTGGCTTTTTTCTTTTCCTTCTTTCATTTACGGTGTCTGTTGCTTGCCCATATTTTAACCTCTTTATTTTCTTCTTTGCATGACCTCAGTAACATTGTGTGATTTGCTTTTTGTTCTTGTTTGAGTTCTGCATTTTTGTCTTGTTTTTGCCATTGTGTTTAGTTGGAATTAGAGACGTGCAATACCATGGGTAATTATGTTATTCCATTGAAGCGATCAAACCATCCCAATTATAAAACACACACAGAGAAATGGTGTCAGCAATGCAAGCACAAATCAACCCCCACACACTCACAGAAACACATCCCCCCAGCACTCTCCTGACATGTCCTGCATTTCAGAGGGAGATTAAGTTCTGGTGGATTTATGGTTTGTGCAAAAGCAACGAAGCACCTAAAGGAGTAGCATAGACACCTTAAACCAACCTGAAACCAAGGTCTCAAGCAGAGGACTGTGGACTTGTGTTAAGGCTTTGCCATCTCTGCCAACTCCGACAAGAGCCTTAACCTGATAGTCCAGAGAATTCCAGGCATTCCAGGCATCTGAATAGTTTATATGAGGCCCCCACTCTGTGAGGTCGGGTGAGTGACTTGAACAATTCCCTAAGCAGAGATTTATTTTAAAATGCACTTACTAATGACTTCCAGACCTTATTTCAGAGGATAACCTTATCCCAGGGAGAATCGCTTTTCATAATTATTTAATTCTGGAACAGAATCATAGAACATCAATTTGAAATTTTTGAATCTTGTAAAGGGAGATGGCTTCTCATCTTAGCTGCTGTTCCACCCCACACATATCTCCACATCTTGATGAATATATAATGTTTCTTTAAAAAAGTCATTTTTACATGATTCTTTCTCTGATACTAATGAGCAATCAGAAGGCACCCTAGAATGCCCTTCAACACAATAAATTCCCAAATGTGTTGCATATCTTGCATTCAGCTTCCAGTATTTCTTAGCTGCCTTAGTTTGCCAAAGATCTCCTAGTTGCTTTGCATGCCCAAAGTGGACAGTCTGAGAGCCCTGGATAAGAGGAAGCCCTCCTCAGCCCCGCCCATTCTGGCTTCTGTGCATACCTGGGCCCTTCTCCATTGCTCTCCTGGGTTTCTGGCTAATGTCGCAATATGGTTAAGTCATCTGGCCACTATGAAGATCTCAGGCAGAGTCCTGCCAACAGCCAGAAAAATGCAGATCCTTGAGCGGTGAGAGGCCCAAGAACAGAAGGATAAGTGCCCTTCCACCAAGGGTTAGAAAGAGCTCTTGCAAAAGGAAGCCCCTGGCCTGGCAGTTCTTTAACTCCTGGCTCTGGGAGAGGGTTTGCTAACTTCTACTGCCCTGTTGCTAATCTCCACTGTCTCCTTTACATCCTGCCCATGTCCGACCAGCCCAGCTCCCGTTAGTCACGTTAGTCTCCCTTTCTCTCTTTCTCTGTTTCTTTCCTTCCTCTTTGTCTAACCATCTGAGCAAACACTGCTATGCAGAATCCCCTTCCTCTCTCCGTGCCACCCCAGAGTAAGATCACAGGGAGATACAGCAGTGGTCCTGGCAGTCTGATGATATTGCTGGCTGATGGTTGGGATGTGGAAGAAGAAAAGGGAAGTCCAACTGCTGTCTGGGCTAAGAGCCAAGGATGGTCCTTGGGAAGCTTAACCACCTGTGTCTTGGTGGCCTCGTGGATCACCTTTAGCATTCTTTATCTCCGACTTCCCTCGTGTATTTCCTACTGTCTTATTCTCAGCTAAGCATTCAGCCCTGCTGTCATAAGCAGAGAACTAAAGCAGTATCCCGTGAGATAGTGCCCCGTGATGTTACTAGTTCTGTTTAAACAACAAGGAAGGAAAGGTGAGAGGGAGCCATATTGAAAGCACTTTTGACTTAGATTTCTTTACCAGGTGTCTCCTTGGTCTTTGGCTGTGCTGTGAGCCACCACAGCCTACAGTGAATCACACAAGAGGGCTCAGGTGTGCAGGATTCTCAGGTTGCTTTGGGCAGAGAAATCTTGCTTTACGTGGAGCTTCTTGAGAGACCATCCTGGAAATGCTACCTGAGGTTGACCCTTCACCTGGAAGGAAAACCTCTAAAAAAGTAAAGCCTTCTGAACACAGAGCAATCCCTCGGAGGTACCAATATAAAGGGACATTGAGGAACAGAGGTTCAGCCCTCTCAGACCACACAGGACAAGCTAAGTTTGGCTTGAAACTTAATTCTCGGATTCCATCTAAGGGACCCAAAGTCAACTTAGATCCCATAGAGGTGACAATAGACATATTCTTAAGGACTTCCCACCTCTCACTTACAAACAATAATCATAGCTGTGATTTACAACTCTCCACGCTGTGCAGTTTAAGGGAGTGTCACAAAGATAGGTGTTTGGGGCGTTAACTATGGGGTCACCTCGTTTGGGAAATACTCTGCTCCGTGTCAGCAGCTTTTCAGTCTTAAAACTGTGACAAGCCCTCCAGCAAGGCTTTATAATGTTAGCTCACGTGATGTCGTTATTTATAACTATTTGCCAGGATTCTCTGGACGTGATGTAAGGTCAGCTGCTTGCAGCAGATCCTCTTTGTCCTCCTTAAATGGATCAGATGGAAAGATGCATTATCCATGCCCTCTCCTCTCCAGAGAAAAATGGAATAGGATTCTTAAATCACAGAACTGTCCTACGCATAGCTGGCACATACTTTTGAGCACACACCCATGCTAGGTATCCTACTGGGTACTCTGAGGACACGAGATTGGAGAGCAGGCAGTTTGTCCCTATGAAACTTACACACAAGGGGGAACAATAGCAGAGAGTGACTGAGGCACCAAGAAGAAAATGGTATATACCAGAGAAGTTCAGAAGATGATGTAGAAAAAAATCTCTTCCAGTAAGAAGGAATAAGATTTTTATGAAAAAGGTGGTCTTTGAACGAGCCCTAAAAGGTCAGTAGATATGGGATAAACTGGAGAAGGAAGATGGCAAGGACAAGCTGACTGGGCCAAGAGAATAACAAAACAGGGAGGCCACTCTGGCCATTGTGAGTTGCTGTCTCCTGCTGGGTGCAGGCCCATGGGGTTTGTAAATTTTGTATTGTCTCCCCAGCATCATGACCACATGGGTAAGCTGTAATGTCAGTGAAAAAATCATGGTTCACGGAAGTTTCTTAGTGCTGAGGAAACTGGGGTTCAGAGGAGCAAAGCAATTCATCTGGGAATACAGAGACAGGAAGTGGTGGCCTGAACTCAGTACAAGTCACACCAAAGCCCTGCCTTGTGCAGGTGGCTCTGGGAAGCACTGACATTCAGCCCTTCCTTGTGCAGATGTGTCTCTGGGGAGCACTGACATTCAGCCCTGCCTTACGCAGATGTGTCTCTGGGGAGCACTGACATTCAACCCTGCCTTGTGCAGATGTGTCTCTGGGGATCACTGCCATTCAGCCCTGCCTTGTGCAGATGTGTCTCTGGGGAGCACTGACATTCAACCCTGCCTTGTGCAGATGTGTCTCTGGGGAGCACTGACATTCAGCTCTGCCTTGTGCAGGTGGCTCTGGGGAGCAATGACATTCAAGTTGATTTCAGTGCATGCAGTGAAGGTCTTAGTATCTGCCTCCGGTTTCTTTTTGTTTCTGTAACAAAGTACCCCAGCAGATGCAACAGTCCAAGATATTTATTCATCAACATGAAGTTGGACATGGTGCGAGGGTAGGATCAGGACCTGTGGCTGTCAAAGACAATCTTCCTGAGAACTTACACCTGGTGGGAGACATGAGCGATAAAGCTCTCAGACATTAAACCTGGAGCACACACAGCAGGGTCCCTCTCTCAGCCTTGGGAACCTAGAGCAAGCAGAGTCCCGGAAGCCCCAGTCCTGCCCCAGTCAAACACTGCCTCCACACCTCCCAGGGTAATAAGCTCTCTAACCAGTGTGTTCCCTTAATAAAAGCTGCATAGGAGGCTCAGCTGAATAACCCTAATTGTTGTATTTCCATGACCTCAGCTACAAAGAGAGAGACAGAGAGACAGAGACAGACAGAAAATAATACTGCATATTCATGGAAGAACAATTTCAAATCTCATTTGCTTATATACAAATTTCATATCATTCTCACATTTTCACTAAATTGATCATGACTTCTTTTCTTAACATTGCTCTAAATGCAAACGTATAAACTACTTCAGGGCTGGTCAGATGACTGAGCAGCTAAAGGTTACTTGCTACCAAGTCTGATGTCTCGAGCTCGATCCCCAGGACCTACATGGTGAGAAGAAAGAATCAATTCCTACAAATTGTGCTCTGATCATCTCTAAATACACACCATGGCACAAGCCCTACTCCACCTGAAAAAATAAACAAATGTACAAAAAAAAAGTTAGCTCAGCATTTTTTTTCTAGCTGAACCCAATGTCTCAAGCATACTAGACAAGTGCTCTCTCTCTCTCTCTCTCTCTCTCTCTCTCTCTCTCTCTCTCTCTCTCTCAGACTGACCTCCTCTCCCAGGCCCCAGTTTATATGATGGATTTAAAGCAAAGGCAATATGCATAAGTAATCATTTTGCCCTTACAAAGGCAGGTAGGTAGCTGGACAGTTGCCTCGACTAGCCTTGAAAGCAGTGCTATGCAGCAGAAACTGCTTGCATCAGATTATCCTAAAGTTGTGGCCACTTAACAAAGCAATTTGTAGAAGAAAAGGAGTTCACCACTGTTAAAAAGAATCAATCATTGTTCATCTGTGTAAGTTAAAGTAAGGTAGAAAAGGTTGTGACGGTGAGCGCAAAAATTGTGAAGACTTTTCCTCGATGAAATTAAGTCTGTTTCATGTCAACCAACAGCTCCCTTACCTAAGCAAGAAACTGCAACAGCTCCTTTACCTAACCAAGAAACTGCTGATGTCTTGCATGAGTCTTGGGATCCTAAACTACATATGTGGCTCGGTTTTTATAAAACCCATTGTTTCAAAGAGACAAAAGCACCAGCCAGTCTCACAGTCCTACAGTCACCCAATGTTTATAGCTGCCATGAACTAATACACTTCTCCTTCAAAGACAGTTGAATACCATTCAGGAGTGTTCCCCCATTGCCAAAGATACATACTCTAAAACCATAGAGCTAAGACAAGTCCTTGGGTTATCTGGTGTCTTCCCTATACATTTTAATCATTGCTTTAATCACTGACTGTGTTATATACACTTATATTATCAGATAGGATTGGTTCAACAATAAATAGCAAAAAAAAATAAAATCTAAATTAACAATGCCTTAATCAGGTGGAAGTTTATTTTTCTCTCAAGGGGAGGATCAGGAAGATGTGGTAGCCCTACAATAATTCACAACCCAGACCCCTTCTACCAACACTGCTGCTTCTACACCCTAAGGTACTTTAACCGTGCCCCATGGTCCCAGATGTCTGCTACTGAAGGCCAGTATCACAGCCACAGTTCCAGAAGGTGAAAAGGTCAAAATTATCCCATAGCCCCACTCCCCTTCAAATATTTAAAGCCCCACACCCCACAGAGAGCCGCAGCCCTCCCCCTCGGGCATTTTCTTTTTATTTCAAGGAACCTTCTCTGAAAGTCTTTTCAATTAAACTTTAAGATTTTAGGCCTCGCCCACTGCTCTCCCCACCACTACGTATTCCTATGAACCTAGCATGGCACAGGCAATCCTTGTCACATGGCTAGTTTCAAGACAGACAGGAAATGCAGATCTTCTTGAAGACTTAGTGAATTACTGCCCTTAATAATTAAGTAGTAAGTCGTTAGGAAATGAAAACAGAAGGAACATTGATGGGCAACTTGAAGTCTCACGTTCCCTCTTTCGAATGCCTGTGTGTGGCTGAGGACAGCTGAGATGGAGGCAAGCTATGTGTGAGAAAATGAAGAGCTCGTGGCAACTCTGGGCGTCTCATGAGACAACCAAGCAGAGACTCTCAAAAGGGTTTTATGAAAGGCTGGACTTGGAAGAGCCGTCTGGCAGAGCAATGGAGGTCAGTTTGCAAGGCATACTCATATTCTCTAAAGCTGTACAACTGGATGTTAACACATGACTGGCAGATGGGAAAAGATGGCCACAAATAGAGCTTTGATGACTCCAAAGTTGTGAATCTGCAAAGAAAGAGGAGGCCCAAGTAGGAAGGCCGCCAGGTGAGGAAGATGCCCCAATAAGCAAGGAAAGATCCCATTCCAAAGGGAGCAGCTAACAGACAAAAATAACAATGAGTTGGGCCGGTGATAACAGGGCATTGCTGTGATAGAAAGGCCAGGATGGGAGGTGGTGAGGTGTCAGTAATGATGAGGTCTAGAGACCAGCCCTAAGGTAAGTGAGTGACAGGAAACGTGTCCTGAAATGTGTGGGTTGTAGCCGTAAGGAGATAAGGGTGACTCTCCTGGTGCTGTTGCCGTGTCTCTGTGGTTAGCAGCAGGAGTAATGGTGGGGAAAACCACGCTGGAAAGGTTTAAAATCTTCAGGGAAGCTAAAGGAAGGACTAGGCAGGGCTTTCGGGTGTAGGGGTGGGGGTTGCTGGCTGAGGGAGACGTTCCAACAGAAAGGAGAGAGTGGGGGGGTGTTTCAAAGGCTATAACAAAAGGAGGACTTCTTTTACATAGTGCTTGAGATAGAAGGAAGAAAACAAAACCTGCAGAGGAAAAGTCAAGGACAGTGGAGGTTTGCTGCCTTCAGCACTGGGAGGTTATGTCAGGTTAGGAATATTCAAAACCATCTGGAGATGGGGTCCGGATGCCGAGACGAAGCAGACATTCTACTGAGATGACAGGGTATTGCTTAGTTCTAAGAACAACCTAACAGCTCTCATCCCATTCTTCTAATGAATCCATGGACTACTGGGTTCATGGGTCATGGGACATGACTGATAAGCAGTGTCTATCTTATCAGAAGGGAGAACTTCAGGTCCCTTGAGGGGCAGCCGCTGGTAGTATCATGGCTAGGGAAAGAAATCAACCTTCCTCAGTTCAAAGAGAGAATTTAGCCCAGACTAGGGAAACCTTTCTCCTCAGACATAGCCAAAGGCAGAGTGGCCTGTCAGAAAGATATAAGTTCCCTTCTCCAGAGAAGAGTGTTCAGATGATGGATACCCAATACCCAACACTCATTTTTATGACTGTCCTCTAGGAAGGATGACATCACTCAATGGCTTGCCATCTACTCCAACCTCTGAACACCTGGCCTTGTACCTGGTCAAGCTGGGAAGTAGTAAGTGCTTCCTGGGTCACACACCTAAGGTAACAACCTTGAGTATTGTTGAGTCCAGTTCACAAGAAATAGAACATCTTTTAGACCTTTGACAGAACAGGAGGCGTTCGATTCCCTTTTTATTACTCATCCAAACTTTTACCAGAGTAGAAATTTTAATCACAAGCTAATTTTAAATTCATCAAAACTGTTTTATATATATATAAAAAATTACATGCACACAAAAGTCAAAAAGAGACACTTCATATCGAAGCCATGAAGTGTCACTTCCTGCCCTATAACCTCCTAATCCCTTAGAGACCTGAGGAATTACTTCTTTAGCGTAACCCTCCACAATGAGTTCATTGTTCTGGTTTTGTGTATTAATTATGCCTTGGATACCTGTCTATACTGGCGTATTCAGACAGCCCACATTCTTTTTTAGAAGTTGCGTAGTATTCTGCTACATGGCTGCTTCACGGTGGATTCAGTCAGCCTCCTGCAGGTGAACATTTGAGATATTTTCATTATCATATTCATTTTGTTATTGTAACAATGCTGTGTGGTCCTTTTCTGGGCCCACATTTTAAATGCTACTGTGTAGATGCCTACACATAATACAAATACCTGAAAACAGATCAAAGAGTATGCGTACATTTCTCACGTTCTGAAAGACGCTACCAAAGTACCCTTCGAAAAGGCTGCACCAATTTACACTCCCATTTGCAGTGTCTGGGAGAGCCTCAAAGGCAAGGCTTAAATTAGCCCATTGAGAAGAGATGTTTCATGACTCCATTGCAAAGGAGATAGACTTTGTAATAGAGCTACTTTCTAACTACTTGTTTTAGAAATACAGGTTCTTAGCAGAGTTGAGTTAAAGCCAGGGTGCTGTTGTGGTTGACGTGGCTGTCCTCCCAAACGTAAGTGGTAAGCCTGTTCCCCTACACAGAACATCCCGTTTCCACTGCAGCACATTCCTTGCTTCTTCCAAACTTCTGACACCCTCACAGAAATTGTGCAAAGAACACTGTGGGTTACCTCTCTACCTTCCAATGAGGGAGGTTGATCCCCACTGTGCACAGGCTTTCTACTGCCCATTGACTGAGCAGGAAACCAGCTGTGCACAGGTACCATTGCCCTCTCTACCTAAGGCAAGAACCCATGCACGGACACCATTTCCAGTATTGTGTTATGTTTCATTCATTTCAGTTCATGGTTAACTCCATCCAGTCCAGCCTTCCATGGCCAGAGAATTTGGGAGTACTTGAACAGATGCTTTCTGGAAGGCTTCATCCAGAAAACAAATGTCTGAACTCACCATGACTTCTTCAGGGATGTATTTTGGGAAGTGTCTCCCTGGGACTGGATCTTACGGAGATCAACAGCAAATGTGCAGAACCAAGCTAAGCAGCTAGTACTGGGCACTGGATCTGTCAGAAAGCCCAGCCCCAGCCCTGTGGGCAAAGCTGCCATCCTCCTGAAGTCTGAGACCAGGGAGTTCTTCCTGTGAGAATACATCTGCTGCTCAAATGCATTGCATCTTATTTTTCCTGATCTAAACTGTCAGCAGTAAAAGCAGAAAGATCAGACTTGGCAAGCTTAGGCGGATTTTGCCACACTGCATATGTAGAAGGTGTTAAATGGCAGCAGAAGGCAAATTGTGGATGCTTCACCCTGTCTGTTTCTGACATCCCTAGAGCTCACGATGTTAGGTTGCCTCGCCTTCATCAGTCAAACCAGAATGCGGTTATTCTAAATTAATTATTCCCCTAACACTCCTGGATCTCTGTCTCTTTTTCTCTGAAAAGACAGAAAGAGAGACTGGGGAGATGGCTCAACAGTTAAGAGCACTGGCTGCTCTTCCAAAGGACCTGTGTTCAGTTCCCACGATAGTTCACTACCATCTGTAACTCGTCTCCAGGGACCTGACGCCTTCTTCTGGCTTTAATGGGTACCAGACACACACAAGCTGTACAGACAGAGAGACAGGCAAAACACCTGTGCTCTTAAAATAAATGAGAAAAAGGAAGAAAGGGAGGAAAGGAAGGAAGGAAGGAAGGAAGGAAGGAAAGAAGGAAGGAAGGAAGGATTGGTTTCCAAAGGAAGCTGGCATGTTACTTAAGCATGGTAAGTTTCTCTTATAATTAACTCTAAGATGAATTGGATTGTCTCATTTTGTCATGGGCCTCTACACCTTGCATTACAGAGTTCTGGCCTGTGCTGGCATTTTTGCTGCAAGCCCACAAGATTTTCAGGTACCAGACTGCAGTGTAAAGTGGAAGGGGGGGGGGACAGAAAAACTAGGAACTCAAAGTAAGTGCCAATCCTTATACACAAGAAATCCAGGTGGCAACAGATATATTTTGAAAGCCACATAACAATGACTGCTATACATGAAGTTTTAACAAATCTAATGACTTTTACTTTACATCAGGATAAATCATTGGGTGATATACTCCTCATCAGCACAAAGGATTTTTTATTGTTGTTGTTGTTGTTTTTAGTTTCTTGGTTTTTTAGCCAGTTGGCAAAGACATTCTGGAGGTTCGAGCCTTAATGAGCTACCTGGGACAAGATGGGTGTTGCCACCTGTTAGGAAATGCTTGACTTAAATGTTGGCGGGTCCCTGGGTGTGCAGCCCACTTTATCAGCAGTGGCTCTTCATCCATTCCACTCTTAGCTCTCTCCAAGGACCCAGGCAATAGGGACCAAGGCAAATTTTAAAGCCTCCATGGGCAGGCCCATCTAATTCAGAAATCCAAGAATCAGGGTTCTCTGAGTCCTCTTTGCCTGAGCCACATCTCTATCTGGCAGCTGGGAATAGTCACTGAGTAAGTTCCAGAAGCAGAGCAAGCTCCTTGCTAGGCTAGCAAGCATCGGCTCCCCAGTCTGGCCAACAGCCCCAGTTCTCCTGAAACGCCACAGTAAAGACCTGCTCTGAGGCTTTTAGCTTGTAAACTTCAAATTCCCCTGAATTTCATTAGGTATCATTTTCAAAGATGACAACATCATCTATTAGCACTGCCAAACTTTGGAAATCTACCAAAGTGTGAACTTAAACAGTCCCCTGAGGATTCTGCCATGGGTGTTGCCTCTTTTTTGCCCCCTCCCCAGAAGTAAACTGAGAATTGAGTTTGAGACAACAATCCCAGCTCCTCATCACTAACCCACTAACATCCCTCTCTGTTGTTTATAGTCATGGTAGCATATCCACAAACCCCCAGAGAGCAAGCCTAACATTGGGGGACTGACACACTGTCCTGTGCTGGATGTCCATGTGCTGCCTAGGGAGGTCAGAAAAATACCTTGAAGGGTCTCTGACGAACACCATCATAGGGCAGATAGCAATGTGCTGACATGGAAGGAAGAGATCCCTGAAGGTATGTCTCGGAACCTGGCAGAGTAGAAAAGACCACTTCGTATGGAGCATTGGGAGCCATGTGGGAGATGAGTGGGGATGCAGGAGGCACAATGAACGCTGGGGATCCAGCGAGGATGCCAGAACCAACAGCAGCCCAGGAGGCTTAGCGTGCAAGAGTCAAAGGTCGAATCAAAAGGAGAGATGACTAAGATGCCCCGGGGGCAGGAGACTAGAGTATAACCATGAGCAACAGATGGCACAGGGAGAAGAGCAGCTGCCTAGGAAGGAGAAGCTTTGGAGTGGAGCTCCGAGTCTTCTGGAAAACAGGGTCTGGGCTTCAGATTGATGGACACTCAGGTAGCAAGCAGTTGGGTCCCCTGGAGAGAAGAGAGAATGAGCAAGAGGGGCCAGGAGGGTCTCTGAGGATTACTGGCATTTAAAGAAGTCCCTTAGGGGTTGTGAAAATTAAAGATGATTTTTGAGAGTGGGGTAAGGGAAGCCAAATCCTACAGAGAAATCAGGGTCATGCAGAGGCAGAAAATAAGCAAGGACTGGTTCCCTAGAGCGATGCTGACTGACACCAGGTGCAGAGTTCATGTGTAAACAAAGGAGACTAAGGACGTGGGCATCAGCATAGCCAGCTCTTCCAAGTGGGGTGCCTGCAAGGCAGAAAGGTGAGAGGGCACTGCCAGCGGAAGCGAAGGCAGAGAAGGAGCTGTATTATGACCTTGAACTTGAGAGAAGAGGCAGACACTGAAAACTGAAGATGATACAGAGTCTGTGAGAGGAAAGTCTGCAAACTGGGAACATTAGAAACAGAAATGTCAGCATTTACATGCCAACAGTTATGAAACATTGGAACTATTTCAATATGTTTATGAAAGTATGCTCATGATGATGTAACCAGCTCAGGGATTGCAAGATCATAAATTCACATTGGGCAGATGTGCGTTCTCATCCGTTACAGGTCTACCTTTAAATGCAATGACAATTGAGTTATGTTGAGCACTTCTACTATGAAGTTCATTCACAACTGACTAAAGACGATTTACAATAGTAGTTCAGCTTCGTTAATGTCAATGTAGTATAATTTACTACATGATTTACTTGATGATTCTCAGAATGGAGTAAATAATTTAGAGGCTTTATTTCAAAAAACAGATTTAGGGATGAATAAAATCCTATGTTTTGTTAAAGATAAAATTACTAATCTTTACATTTTAAAAAGTATCTAACATTTTTCTTTAAGGAATTCAAATCAAGCCAGTGCCTGTTAAGAACTCAGTTTCTCAGAGTTTGTGGAATGATCCATTCATCCGTCCTAGCTGCCAGGTTGCCTCTGTGCCTAGGAGCCTTTTCGGTTTTATTCCCTGAGCTTCCACGCACCCTGTCCTGGCCATCGAGAAGGCCTCTGCTGTTAGAGCTGGAATCCAGGCTGAAGCTCCAGGAGCACCAGATGAACCCACCAAACACTACCGAATACATAGCACAGGTTTGCTTAAGATTTCCAAGACAAGCTTGAGAGGAAGCTTCTCAGGGCTGCCATTTTATAAAAGAAGAGTTTCGTTGCAGTGTGCATCTGAGGAGCCTGGAATTGTTGCTTTTAACTCCTGAGCCATCTCTCCGTCTGCCAAGCCTGGCATTATTGAGGCATAGATGATGGCTGGGAGAAGGCCCCTTCTCAGTGAAGTCTGCCCTCTAGTGGTGAGGATGGGTATGCGTGTGGGAAGCTGACACAAGGCTATGCTGCTGAAAAAGTCGAGGTGGAGGCCAACAGAGAAACCTTCAGGTTAGCCCCTCATAAATGCTAGCCACTTAGTAAAGGAGGGGCAGGACACAGCTTTTTCTCCCCAGGTCTTCACAACACTCCAAAACCTCTTCTTCCATCCCAAAGAGTCCTCTTTTGGGGCTGGCCCAGGTAATTCACAGAATGGGGAAACATGGTATGTGCCCTGCCTTTCATCCCTGAACCATCAGTACTCACTGTACTCCAGTTATCAATAGAAAGTTCTAAGCTTGGGAGACCTCTCTGTTCCACCACTGCTATAATCTTGGAAGGTTCCGTGAGGACAGAGTTTAGGTTGTGGTCAATGGGAAGTCTAACCTTATCTACTTGCCTCAAGACCATGAGCACAAGGGTTATTGAGCTCTGCCTTCACCCAGCTTTTTCGCCCACAGAAAACAATACACAAACAACAGTAATAACAATGATGGAAATAACTGCTTCTGCGGAAATAAGCTGGGATAGGAAACGCTAGAGAAGGTTTGCTCAGGGAAGCCAGGGTGAGATGGTGACATTTGAACAGATACTAGAAGACGAGGAAACAGTGAGCCTCTGATGGGGGCAAGAGGGGCGGGGTGGGGGCGCACCAGGGTGGGGCTTCGCACAGAGCAGGCAAGCCAGTGCCGTGGCGCAAAGGTATAAAGGTGCACAGTGTTCTCAGGGGACAGAGAAGGGGCTAGCCTGGGTGTAGCAGAGCAAGAGGGCCGTGGGGACGAGGTTAGCGTGGTCAGGGATTAGATGGAGTCCGGAAGGCAGTTTAAGGACCTGAGCGTTCACTCCGACCTGGAGATCCTGCGGACCTTTCCAACAACAAAGACTTGATAGGACCTAATGTGTCTCTCTCCCTGAGAGTGCGAGGGTGACAGAGAGGGAACGGGGAGGGGACACACCAGCTGGCTGGATTGCCTCTGTGGAGCAGCTTGGTGGAACTCGGAAGTGAGGGCTCAAGGAGAAGTGGGCTAAAAGAACGTTTTTAGTTTTTGTTGATGAATGGCTGTAGGGGAAAGAGAGGCTCTTGGGACGACGGGTGACACCACCCCGGTTCTGTCAAAGCCTTGTCAGAATGAGGAGGGCCTGTCTGCCTGATTCCAGTCAGAGTTTTCACAAGGAAAGACAAAGATGCAATAGATGGGCCCCGGGGACAAGAGCTCGGGTGCCCTTTGGCTTTCGAAGCTACCTGCCAAGCCCTGAACTTCAAAGAAAGAGACGGGAAAGGCAGAATTGAAAACACAGAAATAGACTTGAAAAGACTTGTTCCAAGTTTTCTCTCCCTTACCCCCCTTTCTCATTTTTTCTCTCCAAGTGACTGGCTCCTTTACATCTGTCTCTTTTGTGCCTTTCCCCCCCATATTCCTGTATTACTATACACTCAGGCTATGACAGTCTGGATCTGACCACAAGCCCAAAGGGTCCCCCATTAACACTTGCCTATTACAGGCTTGGTGGGGAAAATGGGGAAGGATTTCTAAGGAGCTGCTTTAATTAATTAACAGCAGGACAGAAACCAAGCCTACTCCCCTTGAGTGCACAAATCTCCAGGTTGTCTTACAGTACACACGGGACTCCTATTTTAGCTTGGAATGACCCAGCCAAGGCTCTGGGTGACTGTGTTTCTTAAACAGTCTCATTCCCAAGAAGCCCTCAGCTCCCATCTTTTCCTTCCAAGCTTCCTGACCACCCCCTCACGCACCCTCCTGTGAGGACACTCAGCTGGTCCCTCTTGCACATCTCAGATCAAACGAACCTATACTAAAATTGTGTACCAGGTTTGACGTAGGTGCCTCACGATCCGAGCCCAGTTTGCTATTTCCGAGACTTCTAAGTATACAAATATCTGTAGCTATATAAAAAAGACAACACCTTCAGGGTTTGCACCACAGCAAAGGATATTTTTAAGGCTGCTTTGAACCAGGCTTTAAAAAAAAAAAAATCACTCCATGGCTCACCTTGAAAAGTATTCAAAGGTGTCTGGATTCTTTCTTGCCAGACACAAAGCAGCATGACAGTCTCTTACGCCCGTCTCTCTGTGCTCCCACCGAAATGTGGACCTAACACTTAATGGAGATTCTAAGAGGATTCCCGGAAACTCAAGCACCAATCCAACAAGCTGAACCAAGCAGACCTTGCTTTGACGGGCTCTACCTTCCACCTTCGGGAGTATATTGCTGAGTGCTGGAGGTGGGCCTTGCTGAAAACTAAACTTCAAGAGAAAACCCCTTCAGACAAGGGTGCCGTCGTCAGCACTCTGAATGAGAGTAGTCACCAGGGCATTACGGTGGGACTAAGCATGACCAGGAGACAAACGTGTGGGAAAGAAACTGAAGAATTCCTTGGCTAGGCTGCACATGCCGACTAAGCCCCAAGAGAAAAAGGCCATAGAGCAGGTCCTTCTTTCAATAGCACACAAACTGAGGAGACCCACTGCAGCTGAGAAAATAGCGACACACAAGATTAAGATGCACAGCACCCCAGCCCCACCAACCCTTCCCACTCTATCTGCCAAAGTTCTTGTAGAATTTGAGAAAGCCACACCAGGCATGGCCCACTCAGTGTTGAAAGATGTTCATGGCAAAGTTAGTGGCTACAGCCAGACGTGTTTGTGGGTCCATTTTTAAATCACTTCTCTCTGGCACATATATCCGCTAAGGAAGGGATCTTTCGAGCATTGGCAAGCGTGAGAGGTGCTGGAAAGTGCATTTGTCTGCTGTGATGCATGACTTGAGGGCGTGATTGGCGCTAGGTTAATCTACACAGGTTTGCTTTTCCGCACCCTTGTCTACTTTCTTGCTCTGCCATACGCGGTTTTTAACACGTGTTTGATCTTTTTATTGCATAGGCCTCAAATTGATCATAGCTCAAAGATGGATCCCCCACCCCCACCACAGCTAGCAGAACCTCCAGTGAAATTGCAGAACCTCCTTTTGCCACTTCTGGGTACAAAACACATGATTTGGGAACTTCTTGAGCTTGCCCTTCTTGCAAAGTAACCCCTTTAGGCTTAAGGTTTCAGGGTCCTAAAGGACACCCTCCCCATCTGCTTCCTGCTCAGAGAAAACCCAGTAGCCAGGAAGTGCCCAGCATCGCACAATGGGCCACCACCAGGCAGTCACACCCCACCTGCCTCCTTCATATTCTTTTTTCTTTTCTGTTCCTTTCCATGCTCGCTTTTACCTGCTCCTTTTCCTAGTCCCCAGAGAGTCTTTCCTTCACCCTTTTCTTTCCACAGTTTACCATGGAGATTAAACAGAAGCCCAAGTTCAAACCACTTGCCAGAACGAATAGCTGCCCATCGCCTCGTCCATCCCATTCTTTGTGGCGTCTGTGTTATTAGTCAGTTCTCCATCACAGTGACAAAGATTTGTTCTCACTCCTGGTTTCAGAGCCTTCATCTCTCATCATCTGGTCCCTTACCTGGGACCAAGGGGAAGCAGAACATCATGGCAGTGGAAGCCTGTGGCAAAAGCTGCGCACTTCGTAGTGCCAGGAAACAAAGAGAAGTAACGGGCAAAAGCTAGAATCTAGTTATTCCGTGCAAAGGCACATCTCCCTCCAATGACATCTCGCCTGCCACAGTGCCACCACCTCCACTGGCCTACTGTCAATGGAGTAAGTCACGGATGAGGCACTCACAGACACAGTGGGTGGCAGGGAAGCTAATGGCCTCAATATCACTCACCAATCAAGTCGCCCATCAAAACGAGCTATCATGCACTGCAAGCCACATTCTCACCTACTCTCTGTTTCTCATTCCATCCCTACCCCCATGCCTGGAAAGCATAGTTGTGCAACACACTCATGGCCTAGACTGACACCTTTGTACAATAGGAAATGTAGGTAAGGGCTGGCAAGATGGCTCCATGGGTAAAGGTGCTGGGCACTAAGCCTGACAACCTGCCCTTCCATCTCCGGGACCCACATGGTACCCTCTGATCTCCACATGTATGCCGCGGCACGCATATGCCTTCCTCAATTTAAAAAAAAAAAAGTTTTAAAAAATGCAATGGGTTGAAACAAAAAATAAATTTCAATTCATGAGTTTATAATGATGCTCAAAACACATTCTTTTGAAAAAGACTTTTAGATTAGTGACCAATGAAGCTCTGAGCAGAAATGACCCCCATCCTGTGTCACCTTCATATGGGCCTGTACGTGTTCTATCACGTCATTCTAACCTGTCATGATTTCCATACATGGGGAAGGGAGAGGCCTGGGTGCTCACCTGCCATGCCTAGCCTTGGAAGATGCACTCTCCAAGAGAAACATTTTCATTCGATTTGCTTCTGACTTGAAAAGCAGAATAAGATGCCCCGATAATATGCTGCTAGGTAACTCAGCCAACAACAACGACAACAACAAAAAAGCCTAGTAGAAAATTGTGGGACTGAGGATATTTTGAGGAACTCATCATGCTGGAATCTAGGCAGTAATCGGTTTAAAATGAGAATCTTTTGTACCTTGAATGTTCCCAAGGAAGAAAATCAAAGATTAAAAGAGGGAGATGCGCTGCATCCCCCTAATCGCTACAGTTTGCATGCCTCTTTTGTGTGATTATCGCATGCATTTAGCCATTAATTACGTCAATAATGAGGGCGAAATGAGGCGCTTCACTTGTGACACAGCTGTTTACAGTGATTGCTTTGAGCATGGTATTTTTTTTCCAGCACCTTTTCCCAAAGTGTCTCATCACCAACGTGCTCGGTTGGTCATTCTTTGCCCTAGATCCCCAAATGAAATCAGTTGCCGCCTTCATGCTTTCGTTGCAGCTGACTCAGCTTCTCTGGAGAGCTGTGGTGTCTGTCCCTGACTCCTGGAAGCTGCAATAATGACAAATGCTTGAAAACCAAAGTCAAGCCGAAGGATTGCTGGGCTTGGCTTTCCTTCCCAGCCATTGTCTAAAGCAAACCTGGGAGGAGCATCTAATTCCAAAGCAGCTCTGGATCTTCAGTCTCAGTGGGGACCTCAGCGGTTGTGAGGGGAGGGGCTTGATGTTTTCAGGCATTTGTGAGCACTCAGGAGGGGAGAAAGAGGGCCAAGTCACACCCCTCCCCTATGGCTCAGCAGCTTGTAGCTCTCAAGAGAACCGGGCTGAAGTGTCCAAAGAGGTAAGAAAGTGCCCTCCACATAGGTTGAAAGACATTTGGGGTGGACGGAGTCTGTGGTCCCTGCTGTAATGCAGCCTGAGTGGACAGGCCTCAGCCCTGCACTGGCAATCCCTCCCTGCCTCACTCTGTCTCTTTCCTGCCACTTTCTCTTGCTTCAGGGAGATTCAGAGAAAAAGCTTCAATTCTCCACAAGATTGCCAAGAAGAAATGCCAAGTGGATGAGAATGAGCGGCAGAATGGGGCTGCCAATCATGTGGGTAAGTGAGAGATATCCTTGTCCTTCCCTGGTGGGTAAGGGGGGTGACACAGAAAGACAGGACCCAGAGTGGGCACCCCTGACTCGATACCAGCTCAGACCCTTCCTCAGCAATGAAATGAGTTCCTCTTCTCCACCTGGGACCAGGCAGGAATGGACATGTATGTCACCAAGGGGACACTAAGAGAAGTCCATGGGAAGTAGTAATTCTAACCAAATCACCAAGTATTCTCTTCAAGAGGTGACAGGCTCTTGGCTTCTGAAAGCCACCAAAAGAGAGACACAGCCAAGTCATTAATGTTTAGCCAGGGGTGGGAGTTCTGCTTCTGTACCCTTAACTGGTGATGGGATTGTATACCTACAATACTGCTCTGTGCACCACCACCCCCCAATTACCACTCACCCCAACAGAATCCTTTAGAGTCCGTGCCATCTCCTCTTTCTTAAAAATTCAGCAATATCATGGCTGGGGAGGTGGATCAGCGGATAAAGCACTTGCTGCAAAAATGTGAGGATCTACCTCCAAATTCCCAGCACTCATGTAAATGCTGGATGGAAGTGGTGACCCCAACTGTAATCTCGGCGTTTAGAAGCCAGGGACAGAAGAGTCCCTGGGCAAGATAGCTAGCTAGACTAGACAAATTAGCAAGAAACTCTGCCTCAGTAAATAAAATGGGTATCAACCTCTGGCCTCCAATACCCATGTGCTCAGGAATACACCACACACACACACATACATGCGTGAACACATATACACATATGCTCACACCATATACATATACACAGGCCAAAAAAAAATAAAGTTAGGCAAAATCAGTCTAGGTCTGTCTTGGCTGACTTCTCTAGAACTCCTGTGTGACCAGATTGTGACATTCAGGCATCTTATTTTAACTTGGGGCATCATGTTCCCTTTCTCCTGTCTGTAACTATAATATAGCTCTCAATTCCAAATTCAGACTAAATTTAACCTAATCTGGATCCATGCTGTAAACGAAGCTATTGCCCAAGTGACTAAAATTATCTGCAGACAAATCTCAACAGTTTTGCCCTCAAAATACTCCATAGACGACTTCCTGCCTCTCCTACCATCCTGAATTCTAGCCCAGGCAAAATTTTCAGCCAAGGAACAGACAAGAGTCCATTGAGTATTTATGGAGAACGTGGACAGGAATCAGTTCAAATGTTGACCAGGATTGGGCTGTGAATTACAGGGTTCCACCTGACCCCCTCTGCTTCCCTGGGCACATTCTCTTAGAAGGAGCAGAGCTCAGGTTTTGTGTCAAGGTCAGCGGGGAAAGCGATCACCTGGCTACGCTCTGGTTATTGCGTGTGAGTTTTGGGTTCGATCCCAAAGGCTATTTTTTTCTACTCTAGCTGTTGGTTTTTCCTTTGTGGGATGAAGTAGCTTGGAACAGAAGATTTACGTGGCTGGGTTCATTCCCAGACCGACTCTTGCAGACTGGCGACTGGAGACTAGAGTTAATCAGCCGTGACATAGAACTGCTGGGAACTCCGCTGCCTACAGGGCCAGCGAAGGGTGTGGCAATCAAGAGGAGTGTGTGTGGAAATCTGTGCTTTCCAAAGTAACCCCAGGATTTAGCTCCCTTTTGTCTGTGACAGTAAAGACTGTGGCTACAGGCACACTCAAGTTAGAGGCTGTGTCTGCCAGGTAGGCTCTTATTTGTCTGCATCTCTCTTGGACCATCCAAACCTCCTGTGGATCCTGTGATTCTGAGATCAAGTTTGACCTCAGCAATCTGCTACGGGGTGTGTGTGAGGTCTTTCATGTCCCCAGATTTTTAGCACGTTTTGGGTTAAATAACTGAATGATACATACTGAGATAACCCAACTACAGGCAGCAGGACACCCCACACCACTGACCAGATGAGTCACCAGTGGATGGGGAGAACCCGAATTTCCACACTTTCCTTATCACCATTTGTGCCTCAGGACACCCCAACCGAATTCATGAGCATTTCCTTAGGATCTCCAGTACTTGACTGCTTCAAGCTAAACATTTTTATGGAGTTCTTTTGTTGGTCAGGGGATATAATACAGTCTCACTACATAACCCAGGCTGGCCTTGAACTTGTACGATCCTCCTACATCTACCTACCAAGTGCTGAGATTTTACCCATGTGCCCCCATAACTCTCTATTTTCTTATGTACTAATGGCAGAAATATGTGGTCCTTCTGAAATTGCTAGAGGAAAATAAAAAAACCAAACTTCTGTTCTTCTATGAGCATCCTGTGATTGCTCACATCTGGCACAGATGAGCAGACTGCTGTCCAGCAGCCCTGACCTGACTCAGCACCATACGAGCATTGCCTCCTGACCCCGAGCAGAGTTGGTGCCAGTGCCCATGGAGGCCAGAGTAGAGCGTTGGACCACTCAGAACTGTAGTTAATGAGAGTTGCGATCCACCCAATACAGGTGCAGGGAATGGAACCCAGTTCTCGGAAGGAGTAGTGAGTGCTTTTGACGGCTGAGCCTTCTCTCTGACCTCAGTGAAAGACTTTCTACTTCACGGCCGCTTAAGTTCCAGTGGAACCTAATGGGGCCTGAACACTGGTCACGTGGAAGTACTTCTCTTAGCCATGAAGAGAATACCTTGCAAAAAACCATTGCGGTGACGGAGATTCAGGTCCTTCCTTTCTGGTTTGTTGGCTCTGCCACAGCTCTGTTCCGAGTGCTTTCCGTTACCTTTCCTACCTCTCTGCAGAAGGGGCAGTGGGGGCAGCAATAGTAATGGTGGTGGTGGTGGCTGTGTTAACAGCATGGAAATTCTATAGGTGAGGAAACAAATGTCACAGAGGATGAGGCGTTTGCTGAGGATCACGAAGCATAAGCTGTGGAGTGAGAAACACAGGCCCATTTGGTTGTTAGTGTCACAGTGTCCCAGGGCCTGACCAGGGTCTTTGAGCCTCTTCTGCTTTCTCAGGAAAACATGACTGCACATGCTGATCTATGACCTCTCTCTCTCTCTCTCTCTCTCTCTCTCTCTCTCTCTCTCTCTCTCTCTCTGGAGTGTCACAGACTTGGGCCTTGTTGCTTGTCTCAGCTCCCCCTTGCTTTTCTTGGAACAGGACACCCAGTGCAGAATGTGCTATGAGTGTTCTCAGGATTGTCAAAAAGAGACAGGTGGCCAAATCCTCCTTCCCTGTGCCCCCCTCCTCCCCTCCTGGCACTGGCAGTTTTGTAGCGTGGAGACTGAGAGTATTAGAGCTGAAAGCACTGCCCGCCCAGCCATCAGCCACAACGAACCATTCAGTTCACAGAGGAGACGTCCCAGCCCAGAGGAAAGGAGGCCTGCCGGGGATGCCAGGCTGAAGGTCACAGAGCACAGCCTAGGCTATGGTACCGTGACCAGTATCACTTGTGGGGCAGGGTGTGCTGCCGCACTAGGGATCCAGCTGTCTCACAGTCTGTATCTAAATGTCAAAGATATGTATTCGTGTCCTTGCATAGCCTGTCACATATGGCGGCTGATAGGATCTCCAGTGGTGTCGCGTGTGGTGGAAGCCAGAGCGTAAGGCAGCACAAGGCAAGTGGGGAATACCCTTTTCCCAGTGCCCGACACCAGCTCGGGTCTCAGGTGCCTCCTCACCTTCCGTCAGCGTTTTAGAGCATTCCTTCCAACACGGCCCCTTTCGCCCATTGGTTCTGATTGTTCTCTTTGTGTTTAAATTTTGCCACAGAAAAAATCGAACTTCCCAACAGCGCAAGCACAGAGGTGGAAATGACACCGTCGAGCGAAGCCTCGGAACCCGTGCAGAACGGAAACCTCTCCCACAGCATTGAAGCTACAGATGCCCCGGTATGACGCCTGAGCGTGACAGAACAGGCTTCTTGGTGGCCCAGCTCCCGGCTGTGTGGCCACCAAGGAGTTGATTCGTGTATGTGTGTCCTTCCTAGGGCCTCACGTGGGGGACCTCCGTGTGCATTGAACGAACATGCAAACTGTCTAAGTCATTGTTTTCTCAGGGTGGGGGGAAGGGCATGTGTATCTGAGCCTGGGGATGAAGAGGCACAGGCTAATATATGACCAAGCTTGATGACTGTGTCTTCAAAGGCAGTGCTAAAGCTCACAGTCTTCACTCCTGAAGATCTCTTACCTCAATGGCTGGAATTCATACTCTTTGGCCCCACCCACTGCTCAACCACAACCAATGAACCGTTCCTCCCAGAAGTAATTAATGATACCTAGCATTTACCAAACACCTACAACTTGCCTACACGTGGTGCTAGATGCTTTAAGAATGCCCATCCTCATACCTCCCAGCTGATGGTACAGCCACCGGGGCCTCCGCCGTGCAGCTGGGGAAGCCGAGCTAGGTGAGATGACGTGATTAACTGGATGACCTAGTTGTGAGGAGGGAGCTGAGACCCTGTCTCAGGTATGTCTGAATGCAGCGCCTGGTCTGCTTCCACCATGAGCACTGCCGTAGACCACGGCTGCTCACACAGTGGGCAGAACCATGTGGTGCTTACTAGATATTTGGGTCTTGTCCCGATCCAATAAATCGGATCTTCAAAAGCATGGGGCCCCAGTTTTGCATCTAATCAGGCACCCTCCATCAAAGCTCTGCAACAGGGGCAATCTGCCCTCCGGGGTAAAAAAACCAAAACAAAACAAAAACATGTTACTTCTTACCCGCTGCCCTGCTCTCTAAGAGCAATTTAGAAGGAGAGTCTCTCCGTTTATCTGAAGGGAGCCCAACTCTGTCTGCCCTTGTGTCCTCTGCCTTCCAGCTTCTCGCCCTCCTGCCCAGAGCCCTGGGCTGCCACCACGTCAGCTCAGCAGTGATCTGGCAGAGCGGCTTATGTCCACATGGATGAGCAGCATGTGGTGGCAGGAGGCAAGCCCCAAGGACATCTGGCTGCCCTTGGGGCTGGCACAGTCACAGGTGTGCCGAGGAACACCTCATCCACCATGCCACTCCATCTGGCTGGCCAAGGGACATCTGTGTCCCTTTCAAGGGAGGACCTTGCTGCAGGGGAGCGAAAGACTTGCTAACCTCTGTCCACAGTGCTGCCCCAGGTCTCAGTGCAGGGAGATGGCACAGATTGACATGCTGTGCTGGCTCGACTGGAGAGCAGGCCAGCCCTCAAAAAGTCATCGCTGTCGCTGACTCCAGGGTGACCTGCTGATGCATTCCAAAGCCATGGGGCAAGTTGCCAACCTGACTGGGCGCTCCCTTCCTCCTCCTCCTTAAAGCACAGGTCCTGAAAATACTGCCTCATTGGTGCTATTGTGAGAGCTAAATGAGCCCTTGGCACTGAACCCCATGCTGTCTACTTACATCGCATGCCCAAACTTGCTGCTTAAGCAGCATTTACCCTTCCTTTAAGGACTCCTTATAGGTAAAAGTGAAAAAGGTTGTATATGTATACACAAGTTATATTTAAGTCAGCCAACAAACGTTTGGTAGTCAATAATGTTCCAGAGTGATCATGGAGGTCTCTGTGCACAGTGCTCTGGGAGCCTGCCAAAAAAGAAATTGATCTTACCTGGGGAAGATACGAAGACTGTAAGACATGTAATATTTTAGCTGGGCGTTGATGGATGGTAGGAAGTTGTCGCTCTGAGAAGGAGGAAATGGAATGGCAAGCTGTGCGGGAGTCCGAAAACTCAGGTTTTGACGATTGCTGAACAAGATGGTAGAACTGGAAACTGGAAACCAAACTGAGAAGAGATACACCAGAATGGGTAAACTAGCTTGAGGTCCTTCACCCATCCATCAGATCAGAAGGCTCTCAGCATTCACCCACATGTCAGACAATGCCCACATGTTCCAGCAGGGCTGAAACTGATGGCCACAGGGACACAGAGAGCAAGGGAGGATGGGGGTAAAGGGGAGTGCAGCGGCACCTGGAAAGCTTCGCTGAAGAGGTGTCCTTCCAACTGAGTGCGAACCTGTGGAAGGAGCCTGTCAAAGGCACGGCACCGTGAGGCAAAAATGAGTTCCGCTTCTTTGGAGACAGCATTCCTGTGACTGCAGAGGAAGCCAAAAGGAGATGCCAGCAGGGCAGCCTGCCTTCAGACCATGGGATGTTGGTTCTTCTTGGGAAGAACCAAGCCACTGGGCATCCCAGATGTGACTGGCACTGCCAGAATGCCCCTGCAACTGCATCCAGACTGTATTTAAAGCAATAGTGAGGCAGAGAGGTCCCTGGGGGTTTGATGGAGGGAAAAGATTGATGGTGCTTGGATCAGTGCAGTAGACCTAGGGGAGGAAATAAGTGCCCATCATGAAACAAGCTGTATATTCAGTCCAGTTCTTGAGAGTGAGGAGCCTTGAAGGATTTAGGGAGCAATGGCAACCTTTGAATGTTTCTCAGGAAGATAGCTTATCTTGTTCAAGAAAAAAACAGATGGCTGAAGATGTAGGTTGGTCGTAGAGCACTTGCCTAGCACCACAAGGTCCTGGGTTCCATCTCTGGTACCACAAAAATAAGGGGGATGGTAAAATAGAAAAAGACCAGACACAAAAAAGTGAGTCAAGAACACAGAAGCTAGACCCAGCAATACCACTTTGGGGTTTATACCCAAAGGATGCTCAATCGTACCACAAGGACACATGCTCAACTATGTTCATAGCAGCATTGTTTGTCATAGCCAGAACCTGGAAACAGCCTAAATGGCCCTCAACCAAAGAATGGATAAGGAAAATGTGGTACATTTACACAATGGAGTACTACACAGCAGAAAAAAAATAATGACATCTTGAAATTTGCAGGCAAATGGATGGATCTAGACAACATCATATAGAGTGCGTAACCCAGACCCAGAAAGACAAATATCATATGTACTCACTCATAAGTGGCTTTTAGACATAAAACAAAGAAAACCAGCCTACAATTCACAATCCCAGAGAACCTAGACAACAATTAGGACCTTAAGAAAGACATACATGGATCTAATCTACATGGGAAGTAGGAAAAGACAAGATCTTCTGAGTAAATTGGGAGCATGGGGACCATGGGAGAGGGTTTAAGGGGAGGGGAGCAGAGAAAATGTATAGCTCAATAATCAGAAAATAAAAAGAACACAGAAGCTTAGGGATTATTGTGTTGGAGTCCGTAGGCCAATTTGGCCTGTCGCCTGTGTCTATATGACCCAAAGGGCTAGGATGGTTTGTATATTTCAAAAATGTTTTTGTGAAAAAGGGAAGCAGGAGCATATGGAACAGGGACCATATGGACCCCAAAGCCTGAAATATTTACTGTATAGCCCTTTGTGGAACGCAGGGGAGGGGTACTGCTTGTGCCCAATATAGACCATCTGTAGTCTTTAAAGAGAAAGCTCTCCTATACCGATTTGGCACGATCCTTGGTGTGTGTTGTTAAGTGAAAAGGCACTGTGCCAAAGTGTATCCTAGATTGTGAGATACAACGGAACGCTGATGCAGAAGGAAAAGAGAGGGATCAGCATGCAAGCCTTTGCTTGCGATGCTGCTGGAGAAATTAGCTGTGTCAGTTACTTCTAGAGACTTTTGATATGTCCCCCTTCTGCAGGTTTTGCATTTTGAACCAAATAATTGTGTTGCCTAGTCAAAAAAATCGAGTAATAACAATAAAAATAATACTGGGTTAAATTAGGAACGGGGATGTAGCTCGGTAGGTAGCATGCTGTTTCAGAGCCAGAATTGTAAAGCTATGACAGAAACTGACCATAGCAAGTAAACAGGAAACGGGGGGGGGGGGGAGGACACTGTAGAGAAGGCTGAGGTTGCCTGACTAGAAAAACTGGATGGTGGGTTGAACTAGGGTTACAACTCCAGGGCAAGAAAAAGCAAGATTTGTGGTCAGCACACTCTAGCCTCCTCACACAGATTCGCAGAAATGATTCAGCGTCTCTGTTTTCTTAGTTCTGAGTTGTATTTTTTATTAAGTTCCATGACAACGGAGGTTTGCATTCCCACTTTAGTCGTGGGAATTCTGAGCCCAGGCTGCACACCTATTGCTGGTATTCTCCTAAGACTTTAGCCTGTCTCCTTAATTGACCTACTATATTAAAAAAAAAAAATCTCACCTTGACACCTTGGCTCAGAAGTTTCACCAGCACAGACATTCCATGGCCCCTGGCTGGGAGGAGCATCTGAAAAACTACCCTCATAGAGCACACAAGCCCTGTGTGCTACTGCTGTGCAACTACAGAGGAACATAGCCTTTTCTACACTTCAGTACTATTCTCTTCTCTTCACCTGTCCAGTGCTGGACAGAGAAGAGGACTAGCCATAGATTTGCATCCCACCCACATTTCCACTGTGGATAGTTTCTCCAGGCATAGACAGACACTTACCTTCTCTTATAGAATTTGATTTTTGACAGTCTGTGGAGAGCTTGCCTAGTGCATGTGAGGGGCCTCTGGATAGGATCCCTAGAACTGGGGATTTGAGGGGACCACCTAGCTGCATTATAATTTTGCCAATCTAGACAACACCCAGGTGTTGGCCCTTGGCCGCATGCCCTGTGACGCTGCCTCTTTGCCGCAGCTGCATGCTCACTGTTGTGATGCAGCTAAACCCTGCAGATACACTCAGCAGAGTTCAGGATCTAGCTAAAGAGCTCTCTGGTTTAAATTGTGTCTGCTTTTTTTTTTCTTTGAGATAGGGTCACACTATATAACCATAGATGGCCTGGACCTCACTGTGTAGTCCAGGCTGGTCTCGAACAGAACAGAGATCCACCTGCCTCTGCCTCCCTAGTGTTGGGATTAGAGGCATGAGTGATCATGCCTGGCAGTGCACCATAAAGCAACTTTTTTTCTGTGCTCAACTCTGATTTGATTTTGCCTGAGATTTCTCTGTCCTTAGTATTGTCTTAATTGTTCTTGTTTTAGTTGTGACCCAGGTACATCCATGGGTAAGGCAATTCATGTAAGAAAATTATTTCCTTGGATAGAAGGATGGATGGATGGATGGATGGATGGATGGATGGATGGATGGATGGATGGATGGATGGATGGATGGATGGATATGAGAGTGAATGGATGGGTGAATGGATGGATGGGCGGGTGGGTGGATGGATGGATGAGTGGATGTGTGGATGGATGGATAGATGATATACAGAATGAAAAACAGACATAGGGTCTGTACAAAGCAGGCCCTTTTCTTATTTCCTCACCTTATAATTGGAGTATTGCCAAACTGTGTTAAAGCTGTCTTCTTTTCATTTTGTAGCAGCTCTGATGCGCTTCTCCTTAGGGATGCCTCCCCTAAACTCAACAGAGTTTTCAAGACCTGCTTGGAGACCTGCTTTCTCCAAGCCCCACTGGGTGACTAAGTAAAGGATAAATAGAGAAAATGTAGTAGAGGCGGCTGTGTGTTTAAATTTCTCCCTTTAAAAGAAAAGAATTAAGTGCTTAAAAATATCTCCTGCCTCTTAAATTTAGGTTTCCAAGGGTGCTTTAGAAAAACAAAGTACCATTTTCAAAGTTCATCACTTATCACAGATTGGTGTTGCTGTGACCTGAAGGTTCCCTGGACAGACTTGACAATGCAAGGGGCTCACACTGTCAGGTGTAATGGGAATTCCCAAAATTCCCTAGGCAGGTGGTGCCTGGAATCCACATTTTCTGTTTCTTCTAAAAAAGTATTACCCTTAGTGTAACAAAAGACATCTCTTTCCATGGTGGTGAGGTCCAGCACAGGGACCCCACACTGTCCTGCTAATCAGTGGGTATGCACATGGATGGAGTAGGTCAACCACTGCGGAAGTTCAGGAACAACTTTACTTTCACCCGCTAGTAAAACTGGAGCATCCATGGGGCACAGCGGGAGGATTATTACTCTTAACCACGAGGTGGCGGGAAGAGGCATGAACCTCCCTCCTATCAGCCAGGCCAGAGGGCAGTAGTGGGAGAAGATAGCCAAATGTCACTGCGAAGGCAATGGGAATACTAATGATTCCCCAGTCCTTCTTGCTGGATGACTTTCTTATAAAAGAAGCCATTTGTGTCAGAGAAAATCCAACAGCAATCACAAAACAGGCAAAGCTTAAGGCCTTTTGCTGACTAGGCGATTTCCAGGGCAGATAACATTTTTCTGTCATTTTTTATTTTTAACAAAAAATTGAGATCTTTTTCCTACATCTGATGACCTGGATAATATTTACCAAGTACTTCAGATTCATTCAGAGGCCTTGTAATATATTTTAAACATGAAATATGATACAAATTTAAGACTCTTGAAAATCTTCATAAATTTGAATATTGACAAAGAATTATACCTTATTCACTGAGAACCGTGCTGTTAATAATTTACTCTCTGAGGAATTTTGAGAATATCAGTTAATCCTTCAAATGATACATTAGTAATTGACTATCGATAAAAGGATAAAAACTTCATTACCACTCTGGGGGAAAATGCCAGCATTAATATACTTTTTCTATGATTAATTCTGATCCAATTGATAATGAGGCTAAAAAGGAGTTTACGATTATTTTCATGATTCTCCAGTTAGCTTCTGTATGGATAAATCTTTTATGAATGTGTCAGCAATATTTATAAATCCCTGAAAACACGCCAAAACCAGTTTGCAGCAATGCAGAGAGAAATCTATCTTGTCTGTAGCTTGTGCCTCAGAATCGCGAAGACAAATGCACAGCAAAGAAGAGCACCTGCATTTCAATGAGACCCCCGTGTGCTGTTCTGCCTGGTTGGAAATGCCCCTTGCCGTCACGGAATGCTGTAGTTCAGACAGCTCTGTCACTCACAGCAATGTACGTGGCAACCTTGGTTTTGTTTCAACATCTGGTACAAGATGAAGTTTTGGGTTGCCACTGAACAGTGGAACCTTATTTTATATTTCATGTGCTAGATATTTGATGCTGGAATTTTTTTCTTCTACATGTAAAGCAGGCCATATGATGTCAGTGGAAGGGGGATGAATTCCTCCCTACAACCTGCAGCAAATGTGTCCAGTTTTTAAGGAAAACTGTTTTCTAGTTAAAGATCAGCTCTGTCAGTTCTGAAGGCCAGGCAAACGTCTCAGATGGTGCATCTCTCCTAAAATGGGATGCAGTTTGACTCCATCTCCTTTCAGCTTTCTTTGTGTATAAGAAACAAGGGATAGGGACCTGGAGATTAAAGGCAAACAACAGAGGCTGAGGGATTTGGGTAGAAACTATGAATGCAAGATCAGTGAGAATCTCAGAACACAAAAGTAGGCTTTCCTAAGACTCAAACATGAGTGTTTAAAGGACAATTGAAAAGCAGATTAAGCTAAGCAAACATAATTTCTTCCAAAGCCAAATTACGTATTCTGCAATAACATGTTGGAAAAGAACAGATACTCATACGGCCATCATACTATTTCACTCAGGCCAACCATGAAGAAATACCATGGATGGGGTGGCTTACACAGTGCAAACTTATTTTCCTCATGGCTCGGAGGGTTACAAGTTTCCATCCTCTGGTCAAGGCTCTCTTCCTTATTGAACCCGCATGTGACGTTTCCTCAATGCCTGCAGGGACAGAAGGAGACATGGAGGGGACAGAGAAGAACCAGGGGATAAGGGACACTCCAGGGAACAAGCACTCTAGGATCTCTTGTTATAAGGTAACCTTAATTACTTTCGCAGAGTCCCCGTCTCCAAATACAGTTCCCTGGGTAGAGGAAGGCTTGACATACTTGCAGTGTTTTGTGTTCAGCCAGGACTTGACAGTTCTGTTCAGATAACAAGTTTTCCTACATGACTGGTTTTCCATCACCTGCTCTAAAAAGTTTTCTTCTTCAGGACTTTCCTGGTTTTGTTGCCTTTTCATCGAGGAAAGGCAAATGCAAGTTTATTTTTTGGAGGGGCAGAGTCCTTTAGAGAGCCATCCCAGAATCCTGAGACGACTTCAAAATAGCTCAGCGTGCCTTGTTTGACAAATCCAGTTTTGAGATTCCAAAAGTTCAGATTCCATGGTGACTTGGAAATTTCAAGTTCGAGTCTGTGAAACCGAAATGAACCATAAGCCAGTAGTTAATGTTAATGTGGGTGTCTTAGTTAGGGTTACTGTTGCTGTGATGAAACACCATGACCAAGAACAACCTTTCTTATACACAAAGAAAGCTGAAAGGAGATGGAGTCAAACTGCATCCCATTACAATTCATAGTTCATGTAACAGTCCATCATCAAAACCAGTGAGGGCAGGATAAGATCCTGGATGCAGCAGCTGACAGAGGTCTTCAAGGGTGCCATTTCCTAACTTTTTCCCCATGACTTGCTCAGACTGCTTTTTTATAGAACCCAGGACCACCAGCCCAGGGATGGCACCACCCACAATGGGTTGGACCCTCCCCCATTGATCATTAACTTAAAAAAATACCTTACAACCAGATCTTATGGAGGCATTTTCTCAATTCAGGTTCCCTCCTTTCAGATAATGCTAGCTTGTGTCAAGTTGACATAAAAGTAGCCTGTACGAGGGCCTGCTTGTTGGGGTTTCTGTCCTGCCCAGTTCCCACAGCCAGTAAGCCCCAAAGAAAATCACACAGAAGTCTACATAACTTATAAACTGATTGGCCCATTAGCTCAGGCTTCATATTAGCTCTTATAACTTGCATTAGCCCATTATTTTAGTGTATGTTAGCCACGTGGCTCGGTACCTTTTTCAGCAGGGCAGGTCACATCTTCCTTCTTCAGAGTCTGGACAGGACTGCAGGAAGAGCTTCCTTCTTCCCAGAATACTCCTGTTCTCATTGCCCTGCCTCTACTTCCTGTCTGGTTGTCCCACCTATACTTCCTGCCTGGCTACTGGCCAATCAGTGTTTATTTAAAACATAATTGACAGAATACAGAATTGTCCTGCACCAGTAGCCAGGACAGTGGGTCAGTCCTGTTCATAACCCATGAAGTCTGTTAGTGTGTTAGCCTCCATGAATTAGTCAGTACACTTTGTGGGACTAATTGTCAGTCTGCCCCATTTCCTCTGCCAAGCACAAGCGGAATGGAGCTTATGTAAGCACGAGCACCCTGTAGAAGTCTCTCAAGGAATTCTACTAGCCAATTGGTTGTTGACCATAGAGTCATTCACTTTAAAGAGTCCCTGTGCATGTGGGTAATGTTGCCTTGGAGAATACCAGCACTGGTATTGTTTTTAAGTCTACACAGAGCTCAGAGTCAAGGTGTCACAATATTGTGAGTCTTACCATCTGTTTAGAAGCTCAAATTCCAACAGAAAGTCAGCTCAAAGCTAACTACCTTCTGAATAAAATAGTGGTTCTCCTTGGGGCTGTGGAATTTCCCCTTTTCATTTACAGAGCCTTCCATTTATCCATTTTAACTAAGAGAGAAGAAAGTTAGATTGTTGGTATCACTGCAGCCAACAAATGTTCAATAAATATTGGATGAGTGAACAGATGGGGGGAAAATCCATTGCAGTTTTCCACTTTCATATCAAATAATTGAATTGTAGGACTTTATTGTTGAAAATGATATGATAATTCACCTAATCAAATTTCTCTCTCCTAGAAGAAATTATTTTCCTGACTATATTTTAAGAGTGATAACAGTCATATTTTGAATGTCTGCTGTATGCCAAACTTTGTTCTAAGGACTTTGCACGAATTATTTCAGGCGATTCTTCAATAGCATCAATGTTGTAAAGGAACCTTCTAGAACAGAATTCCTATTTTAAACAGTTTTATGTCTGACTTCCTATTTCATGGGAACCACATGAAGAGTGAGTCTGTATTTATTGTGGCTTTCTGCAGCTGTCCCATCATTAGATAAGGTGCCATCAGGATGTCCCCTGGGAGTGTCTTACAGGCCCACTGCCCAGATCACACACCTTTCACCAGTTTCCATGGAGACCTACTTTGAGAGATGATGCTTCTTACCAAAGAGCTTCTGTTATTGCTTCGAGCATGAAAAGGGAGGCAGGTAGTCCCAGGATAGAGATGGTGCTGTTTTCCTGTGCAGTCTTCCTTTGGGGCATCATGACCTTCAAACACCAAATGGCAGAGTCTGAAACTGACCCAGCTCCCCTTTCAGCCCTTGCTAACGTTAGTCCCAGGAAGGTTTATTATTGTAAAGGGTTTTATTCATTTTCTACAGTGCTCCCTAGATACCCATTTTTAAAGTAGCAAAAATGGGATTATCCACTGTTACAGGAGTCTGGGGTGGCATCAGGTGATGAAGCCCACATAAAATCTCCATGTTGGGCTTGGCTGCCACGTTCCCCACTTCAGCAACCCAGGGGAACCACTACGGGGAAGGTGCTGGGTTTGAGAGCACGATATTCACTGGTGTCTATAGTACCTGAATTTCATTTTTTTCAATATTTTGAAATGAAAACATATTTACGCCATTTCTCCCTCCCTTTCCTTCCTTCAACATTTCACATGTTCCCCACAAATAGCTGACCTCTTTTTCTTTGTTGTTGTAACATATATGTGTGTGTGTGTGTGTGTGCATAAATCCATAAATACAACTTGCTCAGTCCATTCAGTATTACTCAAAATTTGTGATTTCAGGGATGACCATTTGGTATTGATAACAGTCAGGAGGCTCACCCCTGAAGAAGACTCTCTCTCCAGCTCCCATCATCTTCAGTGCCTGTACTTCTTTGTCTACAGGCGGGGCCCCCGTGAGCTTCACCTTCACGTTAGCGACCAGCCGACACTCAGTGCTCTGGGATCATCTAGTTTTGCCTCTCCTTTTAAATGCAATACACCCTGGAAGCAGGAGCCCTAGATTTTTCATGATTAGCTTCATACCTAAAGGCCCTTGAGAATCTTCAGATGATGGCAAATGCTTCCTGAGAAATCTGGAAACTGAAACTTGTGAGTCCTGACTCTGCCCCCTGCCTTTCCCATCTCCCTAGATCTGAGGGCCAGTGCAACACCCATCACTTAGGAAGCTAGTTAGAGGTGTGTGTGTGTGTGTGTGTGTGTGTGTGTGTGTGTGTGTGTGTGTGTGTGTGTGTGTGTGTGTGTGTGTGTGTGTGTGTGTGGTGTCAGGATTTCTCCATACATCCCAGGCTGTCCTGCTACTCAGACTGACCTTAAAGACTAGGATCCTCCTGGCTCTGCCTTCCAGAGTCCTGGGATTAAAGGTGTAAACCACCATGCCCTGCTGAATAAGGTGTTTTCCTCTAAGATTTGTTTTATTTTTTACTCTGAGATTACAAGGTCCTAAATATATGATCACTAGCCTAGTTTTGTGTAACCATAGGGCTTGTGCAGGACCCCAGCTGATAGCAAACCATGTTACATCTTTATATCGAAAACCACTTGGGTTCTTTGTTGCTTACATAGATGTAGCCCGCTCTCCTTGCTGTGTTTCCTAGGGACACTCTTCAGATACTTTAGGAGGTCACAAGGTCAAAGCTGGCATGCCCCAACTCCAGGAAAAGCTGACAACTCATCGCCCTGACCTCAGTGGCCTCTGGCTGGGGGCCAAGTCTAATGCAAGAGCTGTATCTCCTGCTCGGGCACAGACAAAAGGGGCCCTAAACTTGGCACAGTGTGTTCTTCCGCAGTCCCTAACCAGCTTGCAAGCTGTTGCCCATCGAGCCAGAGCGAGATTTCCTTGGCATGGAGACAAAAAGAATTTCTTCTGAAGTGTTCTGACATCTTGCTCCTGAGGCCCCTCTCACATCCATCCCAGGGTTCCGGACTCTGTCACTTTCCTGCAACAGAAACTGGTCCCATGAAGAGTGAAGTTTCTGTTGGCCCGGCTTAAAGCACAACCTTTTCTCCTAGTCCACTTCAGCCCTAGCAACAGCCTCCCTAAATGCCATCCTTGGACCCTATACAGCACAGCTAATTGTTTGCACTGGACACTGGTGTGTTTAGAGCTTGGGTGTCCAAACGGACGATTATTTTCTGCTATTTGCTAGCGGCGCTGCCTGCCTGGTGACTTTGGCAGATGGAGAAAAGAGCTAATCCGTAGGTTACAAGCAGAAGGGTTATTAATGAAATGTCACCATCTGTCGGTGTCATTAAAATGATATGAGTCATAAAGAGTTGCTTTTGTCTTTTCTCAAAAAAAGAGTAGCGCGGAGCTTAGAGAGAAGTTGCTAAGTTGTGGTTGGCAGTAGGGGACAGAGGAGAGGGGTGACTCCCCAGGCAGAAAGAGGAGTGTGGTGAATTCATCAGATAGGCTGATTGGTCTTCAAGGAAGCCAGTCCTCAGCTGGATAAAGCCCCCGACTTGGTATGAAATGCCATGCGCATGAAGACTGGCAACTCTCGGTGCCTAGTTCTTGAATATCTACCAGGTGTGGAAGGGAAAATCACTCATTAGGTTACATGAGGAAGACGTCATTGGCTGAAAACGTAATATGCCCCAGCCTTCTTAGTCTTCACTGCCCCATGGCTCATAGATTATCACTCTTGTATCCAGATGGCACCCTGGGTACGTGAGCCCATAGGGGATAGTTGTCTCTGCGGGTCACCTCTCCTCCAAGGATGGCATGATGAGGATCAGGGAGGGAGTCCCCGTGAAAGAGTAATGACAACGGTGCGTAGAATGGCTTCTGTGTCACATTAGCAAAGGGGTTGGAGGGGCGAGGTGTGTGCTTGATGAGGGCTTGGGTACCAAACTGTGCCAGCTTCTTTATCTAATCCCCACATTTCTACTTTGAGGATTCTTTTTTTTTTCCTTTCCTTTCCTTTTCTTTCTTTTTTTTTTTTTTTCCTCTTTTGGTTTTTCTAGACAGGGTTTCTCTGAGTAGCTTTGGCGCCTCTCCTAGAACTCTATATACCAGGCTGGCCTCAAATTCACAGAGATCTGCCTGCCTCTGCCTCCCAGGTGCTGGGGTTAAAGGCGTGCGCCACCACGGCCCAGCTGGTACTTTGAGGATTCTTACCCACTGCCACAAACCTGTTATTTCCAGTCCTTTTCAATATGCCTTTCAATCTTTTGTTTGGTTTGTTTTGTTTTAAATCCCAGAGAAGGGTGCGTGATTTCATAAACCATGACAGGCCTTTTGTCCATCCCTAATTAGTGCCAGCAAAGAAACTAATAGTACTGTAGTGTTGCTGTGAGAATCTGTACACACCCATCTGTGACCTCTAGTTTGGTATTTCATCCCTTAAAACATCTGGCCCAAACCTTTCCCACCTGCCACTCCTTAGGGACACAGACACTGAAGGAGCTGCCGCCGCTGCTGCTGCTGCTGCTGCTGCGTGTACAAGCGGTGCCCGAAGCCTGCAGGATGCTTTCTGTGCTTTCTAAAGGAAGCGTCACTGCAGGGGCACCTAGTGATTTGTTTAGATTCGGTGCTCTGTCCTGTTGCTGCTGCTTCGTTTCTGAACAAGCAGGGTGAGCAGCGGTGGGTGGTGTCAGCAGTGCCGTGCTAGCGACTCTGTGCCCCAGTCCTGGACTAACGGTCATCCTGCTGGGCAGAGTCACCTTTCGTCTGTCTGCCTCTGGGGCTCGAGAGCTGCTGACTGCATCAGAGGCCACTAAAACGCAGGCAGCAAGCTGCTAGATCAGAGACTGGGAGCTTGTACCCTGCGTCTGAGATGCCGGCCAGGGTGGATGTTATACTAGCCTTTGGCCCCGTTTCTCTGAGTCCTGAGGTGTGTGTTTGTGTAATGTGCCTTTAATGACAAGTTAGGAATAGCCACACAAAAGCTGCTGAGTTTATTCTTGGGTGAGTAGAGCTAGGACATCCCAGAATTAACACTGGACTGTTTCTGAAGTGAGCTTTGTGTGCCTGGTGAATAGCAGTTGCCGGGAAGGACAAGGGATGGGGGAGGTCGGGGAAGAGAGGGATTTTAATTTTTTACCTGTCTTCTTCCTCCCAAGGAGTCCTAACCACATAACACAGTCCCAGGGAAAAGGAGATGGGGTCATAGGTCAATATATCAGCAGATATTATTAATCATAAAATGTTCATGAAGGAAGATTTTTTTTGAAAGGGTAAGGTGAATTATATCAAAGTGCATTATGTGCGTGTATGGAAATGTCATAACCCGTTACTTTGTACAGTTAAATATGAAGCACAGTTGAATCAAAAAAGAAAAGAAAAGAAAAGAAAAGAAAAGAAAAGAAAAGAAAAGAAAAGAAAAGAAAAGGAAAATGTCATGAGTAGTAACTATGGTCAATGTTGAATATCAGTTGATAAACATGAGAAGCCATAAGATACTCAAAGAATGAAAAGGAAGTTGTACAGTGCTCTGGCGGCTGGGTGAACTATTTGTCCCTGGGCCTCAGGCTGTGAAATACGGGGCACTTCTAGAAAGAGAATGCCTGTGAAAGCAGCTGGAGTGGCCTGGGGCGACCCTCACTTGATCCACAGTCTTGCCGTATGTGACCCCCATCCCTCCCCAAGCTTCTGCCTGTTTAAAGCTGCCCTCTTGTTCTACAGCAGGCCGCAGAGACCACTGAGGAAGAGGATGACCAGCCCCTCAGCCTGTCCTGGCCATCCAACGCCCGCAAACAGGTCACGTTCCTCATCGTCCTTCCCATCGTGTTCCCTCTCTGGATCACCTTACCTGATGTCCGCAAACCTGTGAGTGAAGCTCTGTCGAAACCCTTGTTTAAAAAAAAAAAAAAAAGTATGGTAGCCACCGTAGTCCATTTCCAGTTGTGTGCATGTCTCTTCTCATACATGCCTGAAACTTCAGTCACAGTGATTGTCTAGTGACTAGCAAACCTGAACCACCCCAGAACTTAGGCGTGTAAAACAACCACCATTTTACTCTGTTCACAGATCCTTCGGGAGGGAAATTGAAGTGGGGTGCTCTGGGGATGGTTTATCTCTATCCCACCAAGCCTGGGACTCCAGCTGGAAAGGCTTGCATGGTTGGGAGGGGGGTGACTTACAGCTGAGACCTGCATTCACCTTCTTTGCTAAGGTTTTTGGCACCTGGGCAGAGATGGATTGAAGGCTGGTTGTCTATCAGAGTACCCAAACACGGCCTATCTCTGCACTTTGGTTCCTCACAGCATGGTGGCCCCAGGATAGCCCAATGTCCTACATAAGAAGTTAGGCCTCCAAGAGTGAGCATTTTAACAGTAGAAGGCAGAAGCTAGGTGGTCTTTGGTTCCCTTGCCTCTGAAGCTATATAGTGACAATTCTACTGGCCAAAACACCCATGAACCTGCTGTAATTAAAAACATAGCAGTAGCTGGGTAGTGGTGGCTCGCACCTTTAATCCCAGCACTCTGAGTGTTAGGTCAGCCTGGTCTACAAAGTAAGTTCCTGAACAGCCAGAGATATATAAAGAGACCCCGTAATTTAAAAGGGAAGGGGGGAATTTCACCTAGAGGCAAGAAAGGTAATTCGGGGGTTAAGAGCACACACTGCTCTTGCAGAAGATCTGAGTTCAGTTCTTAGCAACCACTCTAAGTGGCTCAGAGCCACTAGTAACTCCTGCTCTGGGAATGCCTTCTGGATGCTGAGGGCAACTGCATTCAGGCGTGTACAAACCCAAGTGTAGACACACACATATACCACAATCTTTAAAAAATGAAATCTTAAAAAAAATAACCTAAAATATACCAGTGCCATGTGCCATATGAATTTCTTAATGAAAAAAATGGTCAAAAACTTGAAACCACCATAATGATTTTCTCTTAAGGGGCTTAAGGTTTCAGCTGGGTGGTGGTGGCACACACCTTTAGTCCCAGCACTCAGGAGGTAGAGGTAGGCAGATCTGTGTGAGTTTGAGGCCAACCTGACGTACAGAGTGAGTTCCAGGACAGCCAGAGCTGTTATATAGAGAAACCCTGTCTCTCAAAAAGCAAAACAAAAATCCCAAAGGGGTCAAGGTCTCTCAAGGTCCAAGCAGGAAAGTGACTCTGTATTTTCTTGAGTTTCCTTTTGGAGATATTTTAAAAAAATAATTTAAAGAAATGCAAATGTCTACATATCTGATATTCCCTCTGTAATTTTACTATCATCACTATAACCAATATTATTATTGAATGTTGTCAGATGTCAAGGGCTGAGAATGCAATACTATCCTACAGCCAGCAAAAAGTCATCTAAGTGTGGACTAATCACAGGAGCAGCCCCTTCCAGGGTTGGTGAACTAGAGTCCTAAGCCATTCGTTTTTGACCTAGAGGTAGAAAAAGAATGAAAGGAAAAGGGTGCATGCACGAACACACACTGGACGGACACATGTGCCTGTCATACGTCAGATTCTGCACTGATATTTTCAATGAGCTACATCGTGGGTCTCAGGAAACATCTATGGTAGGATATACGTGTATTTCTGGTGTAAGAAAAAGAGGCACAAGTGAGTCAACTAAATCCTATCTGGTCACTTTCCAGAGTGTCGTAAACCACCTTTTGGGGGGATGACTTCAGCCGTGATGGGTTCGTATGTTCCAGGGTAGGGGCATGAGGATTAGAAACGTTAGGTAGGAGGAACAGGGATACGATAGAAACACAGAGACATAGGAAAGTACAGGGAGGGCAACTCAGTGGATGCTAAATACTGAATTTGCCCGTGTTTATTTTTCATATGCTTTTATACCCCAATACAAAAGGGGGAGGCAAGAGACTGCTTTAACTTGACTCAAAGGACAATTAGAACAGTTACTTGCTTCAATACTTGAGATATCAAGCCATTATTTCCTGAGTAAAACATTTGATGTCTCAGGTAGGATATGCAATGAATACATCCTAGACCAAGTATCCTGTAGGCAGCCACTCCCGATGTCAAGCCTCCTATTTTAAATGAAGGAGCACAGGAGTATGCTTGAATTCTCTGACCTTTGGTCAGGGTAGAGTGGATCCACCTTTATGGGCAATCTTAGTGCACAAAACACCAAATAACCACACTCAGGATCTCTAGTTGTAGTCACACCTGTTGTCAACAACTTGGAAAGAGCAAAAATCAGCTCAAACGCTCTGGCCTCCAGTCAGGGCGGAGCAGGCTCACACCTGTGGCCCTCACACCAGAGGTTGGAGCTGAGATGCAGACCAGGTCTCTGCGACCACACGGTTTCCCCTAAGATTTCTTGACACCTGAAGGTTTTAATCTGGGGGAAAAAAATCTAAAAGCATTTGCAATAAAATTCTATGGTCACATTCAAGACTAAAGTTAGCAGAAATCTTCAAGGACCTCCCGGGGATCCTACTTTCTTATTGGCTGGGGCAGGGTAAGAAGAAGAATCCTATCCCATTAGCCTGCACTGTGAATAACCCGGCCTGGTAGAGAGCCGTGTCCTTCGTAGACACTCGGAAAGGACTCACAGAAGTACTTGCCACGGTCCAGCTACCCTGGTAAAGGGTGCAAGCTGCTGGTCTGGTTTTGCCCTGGCTGTCCTGGAACTCACTCCATAGACCAGGCTGACCTCAAACTCAGCGATCCACCTGCCTCTGCCTCCCCGGTGCTGGGATTAAAGGTGCACACCACCACCTAAATTTGTTAAGCCAAGTTACAACTCCAGAGCATCTGCCTGTCACAGAGGATTGGCTTCCTGAAAGCCATAACAAAGCAGCTGATGTATTTGACCTCACCCCTTTCATGACTCACACTGCACAGATAGTTCTGCAATGCGTTCATTATCCCTTCTGATGGTTTATACTGATGGTCAGCTTAGCTGGATCTAAAGTAACCAGACCCTAGCCTCTGGGTACATTTGTGAGGGTTATAGGTTAATTGAGGAGGAAGGGCCCACCCTAAATGTGGGTGGTACCAACCTATGGGTGGTTTGTTGTCCCCAACTGAATAAAAAGGAAAGGGGCCTCTGAGCACCCCACTCATTTATTCCTGCCTCCTGACTAGACACACGGGACCAGCTGCCTGCTGCTACCACTGCTCCCTCTGTGAGCCAAAAGAAATCCTTCCTTAAGTTGCTTTTGTCTTCTTTTGTTACAACAACAGGCAAAGTAACTAATATGTCAATCATTCCCCTGTTTCTATGCTGTTTGTACCAGTGTTTTCTTTTACCCCACAAGAGGACATCAAAAAACCAAGTATAGTTTTCTAATTCTCTACAGAAGACTTAATGTGATATGGTCCAGAGTGGTGGGACTGACTGGCTAATGGGAGCTAATTGTTACTTGGCCCCATGAGCTTGAGCAGAGCATCATGGGAGCAGAAGTGTGGCAGGACTGTTCTTCACTTCTAGTGGGCAGGAAGCCAAGAGGAAACGCTGGTGCTCTGATGGCCTCCTTTGTCCCTTTTATTCCATCTATACCCAAGGCAGGCCTGTCCCCTTCCATTAATCCTCTCTGAAAAGACCTTCACAGACATATCCAGGGGTGTGTCCCACGACTCTTCTAGGTGATTCTGAGTCCAATCACATTCACAGTAAGCATTAACTATCACACCTCACACCTAGATCATGACAAGTCTGATTGATGAGAAAACAGATCTGTGTGTGGCCCTCTTCGGTGACACCATTGGCTCATTCTTCACTTCGCAGCCTACCCTTGAGGGCCAGCCCCTGCCACCGCGGGCCAGGGGAGCTTCCTGTCTCTGCTGTCACTTTTCTGATTGTTGTGCCAAGATACCTGGACAGAAGCAGTCTGAGGGAAGAAAGCTTGATTTTGGCCCATGGTTTTAAAAGGATAGATTCCATCCGGTCTGGGAAGACATGACTCATGGGCATGAGGCAGCTGGTCATGTGATGTCCAAAGTCAGGAGCAGAGGGAGGTGAATATGAATGCCCCACTCACTTCCTCCTGTTGACCCGGTTTGGGTCCGCAGCCCATGGGATCCTGTCACCCCCATTCAGGATGAGTGTCCCCTCCTCAGTTACACCTCTTTGGAAGCACCGTCAAAATCAAACCCAGAGATATTTCTCCTGTGTGACTCCAAACCCAGTCAAGACAATGAAGATTAGCCGTCATTTTCCTCGCTTCCCCAGGCAGCAGCCATAATATGAAATGGATTCTTTTCTATCTTTCTCTGGGCTTTCTGTATGCCATTCCAAGCAATGAGACAACCGAGGGAACGTCTGGTTGTTTAGATTACTTCAGCAAATATTCAGCACTAAGTACCACGCAGGCCCTTAAAGGTATAATATCACATACATAGGCTATATCTTTAAGTTGAATAATTAAACCAAAGCAGGCTTGCTGTGCTTCATGCTTTTATGTCAACCTGCCACAAAGCTAAAGTCGTCTGAGAGGAGGGAACCTCAGTTAAGAAAACGCTTCCATAAGATAGGGCTATAGGGAAACCTAAAGAGCATTTTCTTACTTAGTGATTGATGGGGGAAGGTCCAGGCCACTGTGGTTGGTTCCATCCATGGGCTGGTGGTCCTGGGTTCTATAAGAAAGCAAGTCCCTGAGGAATAGCCCCACAGCCTCTGCATCAGCTCCTGCCTCCAGGTTCCTGCCCTGTTGGAGTACCTGTCCTGACTTCCTCCAACATGAACAGTGATGGAAGTGTAAACCAAATGAACCCTGTCCTCCCCAAATTGCTGCCGGTCATGGTGTTTCATCACAGCAACAGAAACGCTGACTAAGACTCTTAAATATAACTCGAAGCAAGACTTCACAGAAACAGTTAAAGGAGACTTGAGCCCGAGGCTCCTGATTCCAGATCATTTTCATTCCACTGCCCCGACTGGTAGTTCGCGTCCCATGTCCTACCTAATAAGCTGAGGAATCTTGGGAAATACACCTCTTGAAACTCAATTTTTGTCCACTGTTGATAAAGATTTCTAAGATTGCTAGATTCCTTACCAGCCATGGCATTCTGTGATTGAGAAAAAGCACGAATAAAGAGATCTGCCTCAATACAGTGCTGCAAATTGAAGGTGACTGTATACCCCAGCTTGCTCTGAGAGCAAACTGATTAGAAGATAAGCTATGTGGTCGTCCCTGCACATACAAGAGGCCAAATGAAATAAACAACACCAATAGATACAGGAGCCAAAAAGGTATTTCCTGGTTATATTTATTACAGGAGAGTTTTTTTCGGTTGCTTCTTATGTCAGTTTCCGTTTTGCTCTGTAACACGCCATCTCAAACTCATCTTAAGACAAGCTTATTTTGGTCCATGATTCTGAGAATCAAAAGTCTGTGCTAGACTCAGCCGTACAGCTCTCCTGGGAGCGGGTTGCCATAGGAGCATCTCAGCTGAAACAGCCTGTCTGTGTTCTATATGGTCTCTAATCTTTAAGCAGCGTGGTCTGAACTTAGTCATGGGATAGCAAAAGACCAAGAACTACAAGAATGAAGACTATAGAACCCTCTTGAGATCTAGCTCAGAATCTGTACTCCATCACGACCTCATCATGACTCCATCACGACCAGGACATTGTATTGACTGAAGCCAGTCCTAAAGCCAGCCTACACCTACGGGGGAAAAAGAGAGCTCACCTACCGATGGGAGAGGCAGAGAGATGCGCTGTCTTGTTTTGTTTTTTCAGTCCTACTACAGGCCTTATTTATGTCCACAAAGGCCACTGGAGGTGATATCAAGGGGAGGGGAAAAATAGGGAAATTAAGGAACAGACATCTGCTCATCTTTAGGGCCCACCAGCTCTGTGTCTTCTGCAGTTTTTTAAATTCTTCCTAGGGATGAAAATCCCAAACCTTACCAGTAATTGCAGGGAACGCATGATTGTATAGTTCTAATTTCAGAATAAATATCACTCCCACTTATTTTCATTCCCACATCATTCCTATGCAAATTTTATGGTGATGTTTATTGACTCACACATACTTTCAGCTCAGATATTAAATAGGAGCTTCACACTTATGGTTTTCTTAAATAAACAACTTTGTGTGAAAACAGAAAAGGCTACAATGTAAACCTGGGCCCGAAACATATGTTTGATGAAAACTGAAAATTAAGAACAATAGGACACATAATGTGATTTTTCTCTCATGGCCTGAGAGATGGGCGTTCACAGAAAGGAGGGGTGTATCTTTTGAGACAGGAAAACATGATCCATTAGTACCAGGAAGGAACCTGGACACCCAGAGAGGGGTTTGCAGTTTGGGTCATTTATTCATTCACCGAGTTTTTATTGATTATCTAGCAGGAGCCAAATGCAACTTAGCAAGAATGAGGTGACTAAGCCCCAGGGAGGCTTAGAGGTTTGTTCAATCACAGCTGCTAAGAGGAAAGCGAAGCCTCCTCCATACCAGGCATCCACAGTCGCTTTGCCTCCCCGGGTCTCAGCCTCTCCATCTCTTAAAAACTGCAATGAAGACAATGACGGACAGTAACAACTGTGATTGCTACGGAAGCAATTCTCATGCCTCGGGTGCTTGGCTTGGCTTTCCGTGCACGTGACTCTTCAGAACGCTTAGATTTGTTACCCCTCCCCTCCGCGTTACAGATGAAGAAACCAAAACTTAAAGAAGTTTTCCTAAGTGAAAATCACTGCTCAGTTGAGCGTCACTATCATAACCCAGTGGCCATAGTTTGAATCTTAATAGGGCTGCTGTGGAAAACTTCTTAAAGTGTGTATACTTCAGGGGACGGCAAGATAGCTGAGCAGGGAAAGGCAATTTTAACAAGACTTATGGCCTAAATTTGATTCCCAGGACCCACATGGTAAAAGAAGATAACAGACTCCAAGTTGTTTTCAGACCTTCATACATATATGCATAAGCATGCACCTCTCCATGTGTGTGTAAGCACACACACACACACACACACACACACACTAATGAATGAACAGATAGATAAATACATAAGTGTAAAATATTTCAGATTTAATGGTAAGTTAAATGGTAAACATGGCTACTCAGAAGACCGAGGAAAGACAGCTATAACTTTGAAACCATCCTGGACTCCATAGCAAGACTCCCATCCCTTCCACCCAAAGTATATTCTTCAGACCATTGCGCAAAGTAGATGATCAGTGACTATTAAATTTAGAACAGCCAGGACATGGCCAGTTCGCTCAGCCAGCTGTTGGCCGTGACTTTTTTCAAACCGGTATCACACTGCTCTACTAAAAGCCTCTAATGGGAACATTAGCTGTCAATTAGGAACCCAGCCATTACATTGGAAGCAAAATGGGCAGCACATGGTCACAATTTGCTCATTTGCTAATTGGTGTGAGGCCTACCCTAACAGATGTCAGGATGAGCCACCGTTACCGACCATAACCTGATGGGTTAGACCTTGGCTTCCAGGGCTGGTTTCTCTCTTCCACGAGACTCGTAGCCTAGTACCTGTACAGATGCTCCTGGGCAGTGGTGTCCAGAGTGAAATCATGGAACCCACATGAGGAGCATGGTCTAGACAAGAATGAGTGGAGTGATTTCCTGGGTTGGGAGACTGGGCATGGTAAGGCAGCTTGACGGAGAAACGAATTAGCCAGACTGCTGGTGCATGACGGGTTGCCGCTTCCGAGGCAAGAACAGTCTGGGAGGCTCGAGAGGCAGGTGGCCTTACAGCTGGAGCGCTGACCTCTGTTTCCTGGACGCTTTTGTTTATTTTCTGACGTTGGGAAGAGAGCCCAGCATGATGATGATGGCGCTCACTCTGCCTGTGGCTGGGTGTATTTTGACCAGTTTGGCCCGTTTTCTTCCAGGAAGTGATGGTAAAACATACGTGTTAGGCACACATTGCTGTGTAGTCAGCAGACCCGAACTTCATCTCTAGTTGAAGAGCTGGATATAGAGTAGGCACCCAGTCTTTACCTGCTCCTAGTCGATAATTGAAGAGCTTGAAATTCACTAAGAATATTTGTTTTTAGTGTTTTTGAATAAGCCTCTAATTCAACATTTGGTATTTTTGATGTATGTTCATTATTAATTGGTGTAGCTCAAATTCTAATTGGTCTTAATAAAAACCCGGAGTCAGATATTAGGAGGCGAAAACTAAGAGATCAGGGAAGCAGAGTGGCCAGCCACCAGCCAGAGCTCTCACCTCTACTAATGCTCAGACTGAACGGGCCACCCTGTCCTCAGACTGCATGCTCAGACGGCAGCTGTCTCCACCAAACCTCAGGCTGCACTGAGTTGAGTTCCTGTCTCCTCCCGCCTTATATTCGTCTCTCCACCTAGCCAGATCACTCCTTCTCCACCTCCCTAGTGCTGGGATTAAAAGCATGGGATTCCAAGTGCTGGGGTCACCTTTGTGTGAGCTTTTCTCTTCTCGACAGATTCAATCTTGTATAGCCTAGGGTAGCCTTGAACTAACAGATCCCTCTGCCTCTGTCTCCTAAATCCTGGGATTAAAGGTGTGTGCCACCACTCCCTGGCCTCTAGTGGCTTAACTCTGTATTCTGATCTTCAGGCAAGCTTTATTTACTAAACCACAAACAAAATAGCACTACAAATTGGTATCTTGAGAATCATAAGTAACGAGTATTGAATTGGACAAGTTTTCACTAGTGGACTGATTTGCATTTGATTATTTATGTCCTTTGCCTCATCCCTGGCTTTGTCCACTTGCCTGGGAATGTTCTACAGTTCAGTGATATAAGAAAATCTTAGTACTTCAATTCTAACTGACGATGTCGTCTCAATGGACAGACATGCAGAGGGGAAATTTAAAAATGTATTAAATGAAAGCTAGACAGTAAAAATACATTCAGTGAGTAGATAAACCTGGAAGTAGACAGCCTGTGAAGACATCTCAGGACCCGAGGTATGGCTGTCTCACCATAAAGTCGATAGCAGTGCTCTGAGCTTCTCCTGCCACACTCAGGACCCTAATCTGGTTGATTCTGGAGCCAGGGTGGCCTTGTGTGACAAGAGTTGCCCTTCTCTTCCTGTAGCTGAGCATGACCCGGGGAGACTGAAACCTGCATCCCACTTAGAACCCTGAAACAGTGACTTAGAACAGAAGGAAAAACTGGGAAATCCAGTCAGCTTGGTGCCCTGCCTGGCCAAACCTGGGGTCTTCTCAACTCTAAAACCCAGTTCCCAGCCTTGCAGAAATCTGCTTTGAAAAGCGAAGGTGCAGACTCCACTTTGAAAACCAGTGTTTCCCCCGTTACCCACTGAAGTGCTCAGGTCACTGGGACAGACCAGAGTCCTTACCCAAAATATTTTTCTTCTAAGAAGGAGGAGGAACATAGGGAAGCATTTAAGGGTGAGATTTGGTCTGCTCAGTGTGACATGATGCCCCCTCCCAATTGAGCATGCCCGTTTGGTCTTATAGTCACCCCAGAAAACACCCCGCACCAGCAACAGTCATTGCCAGAGAGAAAAGATTCTTGCAGAGTCTAAGGCCTGTGTGAATGATAAAAAAATACTTTCTCAAAGCCTGAAATTTACAGAGATTGCAAGCCCACTCTGGAACCCGAGAGCAAGTCTATCACTGTTCAGGTTTAAAAGATTGCCACACACGAATTTATCTTTTTTCTAGCAGTGAGCCTTTAAATGTCATGGCAGAATGGACTCTGTGACTGCCCAGTCCAGCCCTTCAGACAACTCAGACAGCTGCTGTCCACATCAACTCTAGGAGCCATTGCCCTGAACAAAACTGGGTGGCATTATCAAACTGTGGTTTTCCCAGCGTATAAAAGCTTTGAAATTAAAAGTGCTGGCAAGAATAGGTGGTGGACTCTCAAAGAGCATTATGTTATCTGTGTCCCATGTTTTCCATCAAGGGAATCAGCAGAAACTAATTCGGCGCAAGCCACAATTTCCCTGGAATGGGATTGAGTAAGAAATGCTGCATTTGTTATTGAATTTATTTATTTGGTCCTTGTGATCAGAGACAACTTGCAGGAGTTGGTTCTCTCCTTTCACTCCATGTGTTCTAGGGATGGGATGTGGGTGTCTGGCTTGCCAGCCAGCACCTTTACCCACTGGGCTATCTTATTGGCCCTGAAAAACTACATTTCTAAGTGCCTGATTTTTGAATGATGCTCTAAGGGAACTTTGAGTGTGTTCACACAGTCCAAATCCAAGATGACAGGAAGTCCAGTGCCGGAAGCAGAACGGGACTTGTAATATAGGTCGGAGAGATGTAATACAGGTGTAATATAGATGTGGCAAGAACACAGTTCCAAGAATGATGTCTGTCCCGCCCCTCCATGGAAGGGATCATCCTGATTGGGCGTCTCCATCTCTGTCCACTCCGGCTGATGGGTATTGATAGTGTCCTGGAGACGACCCATCCCAGCCATCACTGGTGGTGACTTTACTGATTTATAGGATTCTAAAATAAATTAATCTATTTCCAACCTTCCTAATTCTTCCCATCTTTCATTTCGTGTAATCAATCACGTAAGAGGGTTAGCATAGAGATTGTCATGGCACATGATAATCTATATTTCCCGGCAGTAGATTCTGATGAACTGATTCTGGTGAACTTGGAAGCAAACTAAAGAAAAGGGAAGAGATAGAAGGAGGATGCAAGATACTTAACAGAAGGAATAACAGAGAACCCAGACTTTATAAAAGACAGGAGCAGGGGGCATTGATCTTCTAGCTACAGGTATGAACATTCTCTCAAGTGACTTCCAGAGCCCAATACAGTGGTCCATGTCACAACAGTTGGGAGGTTGAAACAGAAAGACAGGATGTGAGGCCAACCTGGGCTGCATAATGAGTTCTGGGCCATCTAGGCTATCCTGGGCTATGAGACCCTGTCTCAAAGAGAGAAGTGGAGGTAAGGGGAGGAAAAATGGACAGAGGAAGGGAGAAAGGGAGATTTCTTTCCGGTTCTACAACCATTTAGCTTCCATCAATTTAAATTTCCAAGAATGCATTTTCCTCTCCCAGTGGATTAGGGGCAAGTAGCATCTTTTGATTGCTAATGCAACCAAGTAACAAATGTGAGAGAAATCACAGCTACAGCAAAGGCGGCTATAGCTTTGGACTGTCTCGCCAGCATAAAGGGCAACTCTGACACTTTCCCCTCTGGTTGTCCTGCAGGCTTCCAAGAAGTTCTTCCCTGTCACGTTCTTCGGCTCCATCACTTGGATCGCAGTTTTCTCTTACCTGATGGTGTGGTGGGCACACCAGGTAAGACTGCCGGTGGCACCCATCTGCCTGGTTTGTCTCTAGTCTTGGTTGTCAAGTGATCAATCAAAGTGTTTGCCTTTTGAAAACTGTCATAATACTGAGTGTGACATAAACAAGTTTCATTTCAGGACTGGATTTTCTTATTCCCCTAGCTTGGCGGTCAGAAATCAAATCAGCATAACTGTTAAATAGCTGTGTGGAGGAAAGCAAGCCTGGCTGCTTCTTGCTGTCTGTCCCCTAAGGCCTGGCCAACCAGTACTTGGGCAGAAAGTCAAGATTCTGCCTACTTTTATTTTGTCTTTATTGTCTTGGACAAGCAACTCAGCATGGCTGTCCCCAACCCTGTGTGTGTGTGCGCGCATGAGTGTGTGTGTGCATGTGCGTGTACTTGTGTGTGATGCATGTGCGCACATATGTGTGAGTCCATATGATAGGCACAGGAAGTCTTCCATGTTCTCCCTACCTTATACTACCTTGAAATAGGGTCCCTCACTAAACCTGTATCTTGCCATTTCTCAGCAAGGCTGGTAGGAAGAAGACGCCAATGTTCTTCTTGTCTCTACCCTAAAGCCCCATGCTGGGGTTACAGGCCTTTCCACATGGATGGATCTGAACTTAGGTCCTCGTGTTTTTGCAGGAATTTAAGTGGGCTCTTACCCCTGAGCCACCCCGCCCCCAACCCTCACCAAGCCTTCTAACAATGCTTATTAAGAAAGGTCGCAAATACAAAATATTCACCCTTGGGCCTTAATTTATAAATGTAACAATGCATGTCATTTTCGTCACTGTTAGCGCAGTACCAGTCATAATGCTGATCCCAAGATATGGTCTCAGCAATTACTGCTGGACAACTTGAATGAGTGATATTTGAGGACTTCCATTCTCAAAGATGAGAGTGGAAACCATTACTTGCTGAGTGTGTGCTCCATGCTGGACAGTTCACATCCCTTTCTCATTTTACTGCTGTTTTTGTGATCCTGCCCACAGATTCAGATGCTATGAGGGGGAAATGATCACTATCCACAATATACAGATAAAAAAAAATTGAGTTAACAGCTAATAAGATAAATGCCCAAGCAGCCAGGCGCAGTGGCATGTGAGTGGGATCCTAGCACTTGGGAGGTAGAGGCAGGAAATTCAGGAACTTGAAGCTAGCCTCATCAGACTCGGAAGGCATCCTGTGCTGTAGGAGGCTCAGCCATGTTCATAACCACACCACCATGCTTCTTTACAGTTTGGACTCTTCTGTCAGGACTGGCATTCAAACTCCAAATATCAATGGTGTGTTTTTAAATGGTCACTTCGGTAGCATTCCTTCCAAGAATTTAAATTATTAAGAACGTATTAAATTAGCCGGGCAGTGGTGGCACACACCTTTGATCCCAGCACTCAGGAGGCAGAGGCAGGTGGATCTCTGTGAGTTCGAGGCCAGCCTGGTCTACAAGAGCTAGTTCCAGGACAGGCTCCAAAGCTACAGAGAAACCCTGTCTCGAAAAAACAATAAGGAGGAGGAGAAGGTGGTATTCAATCAATTGTAACTTACTTCGGGTGAAAATCACTCGGTCAGCATGAAGGAGACCATTTTGCCTCCTGTTGCCCAGGGAAATCACCAGTGTGAGTGGATCTACTCATTCATGCTGCAAGTAGGTGCTTAGAGCCTACAGCAGGTGGCTTCTTCACCTGTTTCTTCTTATAATTCTTCTTGCCCAAGAAATTTTATGCACAACCTCAGATGTATTTGCCCTATAAAACAAATACACAAATCAAACACTTGCTTGTGATAAGTCATAAATTTATTTTAAAATAGTTCTTTGGTGCATATATAATTTAACCATTTGTTAAAGGTGAAAGCTCTTTGCATACGACTCAGAGGGACTTGCTTGTTTGTTGTTGCATGAAGAATTAAACCACAGAAGAATGTGTGAGGCTGCAGGACAGAGCGCATACATGGCGTCTTTCCAGAATTGATTGTTATTTTATTTTTAGAATTACCTGAGAACACTGCATCATGCAAACATACAGTCCAATACGGTACAGGTATGTTTAGGACTACTTCAGAAATAGCTAGAAACTGTGCCCTAATCCCAAGAGAGATAGAATTTATTTAACTTTTTTTCATTTATTTTATGTATTTGGGCAAAGAGGCGCCTACCCATGCCAGAGCACGCGTGTGGGCGTCAGAGGACAACTTCCAGAGTCACTTCTCTCTTTCCAGTGTGCAGGCTCTGGGGATCAGGTCATCAGGCTTGGTAGCAAGCACCCTTTGCCCACCAAGCCATCCCAGGCCCTCATTTAACAACTTTCTAGGAAAGTCAAGTCAGCAGCTCAAGCAGAAATTTTTATAATCTAATATTCCAACGTAATATAACCCACGGTGTGGATGTTACTTGCATGTGGATTACTTCTTTTTCATTTTTAAAGTTTTTATTAAATTTATTAGTGTGTATAGAAGCGGAGAGAAGACAGTTTGCTGGAGTCTTTTTTTCTTCTTCCACTATGTGACTCCCGGAGCTCTAATTCAGGTGGCAGGATTGGTGGCAAATGCCATTACCATCTAGTTGGTGGGGGCAGTGAATCTGTGTGCCTAGAGGACTGAGTCGGCTCAATAGACTTGGGAGCAAACTGTCAAAATAAAAACCTGCCTTTAAGTTACCAGGAACCAAGATATTATGTACTTATAAATCAAAAAAAGGGATTTAAAAATAACTATTGTATTCCCTAAAATTCTTTATTCATGTATTTTATTTTGCCCATTAAATTATTTTTTAAAACTACATTTTTAAAAAACCTTTGGATGTCATAACATTGGAAAACATTCTCTAAAATTTTTGAGAATAGCAATACACCAGTAATTATGAAATAATGCTCCAGAAAACATATAAGGTTTATTAAAGCCCCCGCAAAGTAAGGTGCTCAAGAAACAAAAAGAAATATGTGTGGTAGCTTACAGTCACTATCCTAGAATCAGGTGACAGAAAAAACAGAAACAAGAAGATCCCAAGTTGAAAGCTAGCCAAGGCTACGTAGTACAATGCTATCTCAAAGAAACCATGGCTGGATGTGCTGCTTGATGGTAGAGTCCTTGCCTAGCATGTGCAATGCCCTGACTTTGATGCCCAGTATAGATGGATGGATGGATGGATGGATGGATGGATGGATGGATGGATGGATGGATGGATGGATTTTCTATCTGAGGCTAGACCAACTGTCCAAACACAACCAACAGTCTTAAGCAAAGACCATAATGAAGTAGAATACTGCACCTTCTCACTTAACAATAATGATATGCTATTTATAAGGGTTTTCCTGAAAACTATCATTTTAGCTCACAGCTTTCTTGTAAGGTAAGTATTATTATCCCTACTTGATTGCTAAAAAGTAAGAATCAAGACACTATACAGGGAACGGTTATCAATTGGTCAAGTCCTTAAGGCAGCCCTGGGACCAAGGCCCTCTGATTCCTTGCAATTGGTTCTGCATAGCTGTTTTGTTAATTTAGCTTCATATTTCTGAGCCCAAGTTCACCCAATGCCAAGTTCCCTGTGGAAACAGTAGAGGTTATATGTGTTTTAGAGTGATAGAAATAATTGAAGGTATTAAGAAAAAATGGGACACTATCTTAACACCCAATAGTAGATTGTCAGGTGCTGGCCTTAGGCTCAAAGTTCATTGGCTTTTCAAATGAATCTTGCAGCTTCCCTGACAGTCTTAGAAGACAACAATGTGGTGGCTGCACTCAGGGTCTCTACAGCTCTTTATTATTTAAAATAGTCTGTTTAGTCCTCGTGTGCACACCTGGGTATAGGTGCTGAAGTGCCTTAACTCCTTTATCAGTGACTATGGCTTATTCTTTTATCTTATATCAGCACTTACCCTAAAACAGAGGAAGGAGTTCATTCAAAAGAGGTCACATAATGGTGTTGGGTTCTGCAATTTTCAGCCCTCACATTTGTCCTTGCTGTGATATTCAGGTTGGAGAGACAATCGGCATTAGTGAAGAGATCATGGGTCTGACCATCTTGGCTGCTGGGACCTCGATCCCTGATCTTATCACCAGTGTCATAGTGGCCAGGAAGGGGCTGGGGGACATGGCCGTGTCCAGCTCTGTTGGAAGCAACATCTTTGACATCACTGTGGGGTGAGTACGGTGTTCTATAAGCATGCGCACCAGCCCCACCTCTGTCTTTTCCATCATAGAAGCTACAGAAACATGAGCTCTGAACCCAAAACTTGTCCAAGTGCCAACCAAAACTTATGCCTGGGAGCAGCATTCCATTTTACCAGCTGGCTTTTTGTTTTTAAGGAACTTAATAAAACTAAGTCATCCCTAAACCAGCAGAAACACATGCTTACATACAGAATGTTCTAGAAGGTAATAATTTCACATACCTAGCTGCGCTCACCACAAATTATGGATACGCACTGCCCAGGTAGGACTGGGCTGCTCTGTCAGTTTTATGGTGTTTTTTGCTACCCTCTAATTACTGCCCTTACGAGGTGAGATTGGATTCAAAGGCAATTTGAGACACACGCAGGCCCAGCATTGATATCCTGTCTTCTTGCTTGGAAAATGCTGGCAACCCAGGTTTTGTGAAAGGCGGGAGATGAGATCTTTTCCCTGAGCTGGGCGAACTGGAATTGTCACTTAGGAATAATCTGTAGTGAGCCAGATTGGCAGGGGCTCTGTTATCACTCCCAGTTCATCTAACTTGTCAAAAGTAGTTGACAAATGACCCTGCATGTCAGCTCCTGAGAAACTTAAGTCACAGAGTCTCTATGCTCTTGGCCCTGGAATTGGGAAATTCACCGAGAGGTATCCACTTTCTCATTGATCATTTTGAATGCTGTTCTGTCTTTTTCCTTTTCATTAAACCAGCCAATGACACACAATGATCATGTGGTTTATGTGTTATCAACCTTATTCCTGAGTATGGGAGCTGGAGGGCACAGAGCTAAGGCAGTAGGCAAAGATAGCTGGAATTAGAGCAGGGTCCCTGAGGACAAGTACTCTACCTGAGAGTAAAACCCAACTGAGTTTTCACTGTCTGAATCTGCTGCCAATCACCAAGGTGCCCTCTCCTGGATTGTGTGCCTTTGCTGGCCACCCACCAAGGAGCCTTTTCCTCTGTCTACAGGAAACTCTGACTTCTTTTCCAGAGTCTTCAAATCCAGGGGTTTCTGCTCTGGTAGACTCAGCATATTGTATTCTCACTGTGATTATCTCCTCCTGCCAGACTGTGAGCCCTTCAAGCATCCCTACTGAACTCACGTAGCCTAGTCCATTGCCTAATCACGGTAGCTGCTCACAAGGGCTTCTGGACTGAAAGATATGTGGGTGTGTTTTCACAGAAATTGTTCCGGGATAAGCTGTATTTGTCAGCCTTGCCACTTACAAATTTACACTCCCCTTAGAGGGTCCAACGAGGGGGGAGGGAGGAGAATGTCCTGTCATGTAAAAGAAAAAAGTCTACCAAACTTTAAGTATTCAGATAGTCGTGTTTACCATGTTTTCCAAAGGCACATGCTCTGATAATTACAACATGCTCCTTGTTCATTGTTACTAAATTAAGCGTAAAAAACAACAAAGGAAAGTCAGTCTTCACTAGACCTACTACCAAAAGCCCTTCATTTTTTATCTTCTGCAAAGATTCAATAATTTTTCTTAGAGAATATTCAGTTTTATTCTCTTAAAGGGCATTTATCATTTCCAGCTTAAAGCCGCGTGGTCCTGGCATGACGTGGCCTCTCCTGGTAAGCTGGCAGGCCCCATGTACTGCTCTGCTCAGTGTTTTTAAAGCCCTTGGCACTAACGCTGATTTCAGGCATTTCATCCTGTTGCATCCCAGGTTAGCCAGTGTCTTTCAATGGAGCTTTTATCTTTTTTCTTTTGCCTTATGCTGTTATGGGAATTTTATGGATACCTTTATATAGAAAATTCTCTTTCAATTATTTCATTCGAATAAATCCCTTAAAGGAGCAATAACAAACTACGTATTTTGAATATTTTAATGGGTATTGATATGTTTTATATATTTCTTTTCAAAAAAAATCTTTCCCAAAATGTGTTCAGTTTTATGTTTTTATTGCCAGGACACTGATTGCAATGTTAACAATACAGTGAGTGTAGTTCCTCTATAGTCTTGCCAGCATTTTCTATGCACATATAAGTAAATACATAAGGGTTTTAGAAGATACATACAGAAATCAATAATGATCTACCACCCACTCAAATATGTATATTTTTCATGATTAAAATTACATTGCTAGTTTTATTTTTGCCATTCATTTTTTTAATTAAAATTATACACAAGGCCCTGCATTCAATCCCAGCTCATCAATAAGTAGATAGCAAGTGAACAGTGGAAGCAGAGGGATCAGAAAGTCAGTATTATCCTCCATTGAATAGAAAGTTCACAGTCAGCCTGGGCTGCACATGAGACTCTGACTCAAAAAAATGAAAATAAAAGACTAAGTTGAAAATTCCATCATGAGTATTTTCCTATTAGCACTATAAGGCTTGCAGAGTTTGTTGTTCAACAGTTTAGCTTGGTTGTGTCGTGTGTCATACAGCCCAGGCTGGCCTCAGACTGCCTGTGTCACAGAGAACTCCTGATGCTCCTGCCTCCACATCCCAGGTGCTGGATTTCAGACACCTCGTCTGTCTTAGGCAATGCTGATGAACTCGGGGCATCTCGCATGCTAGGCAAGCCCTTTTCCAGCTGCTTGGCAGTCCCAATCTCTAGGCTTGTGATTTTAAATAGCCACGTAACATTCCACCTGCCTATGCACTCTCTACCTAGTTCCTTATTGCTAGAAATTATAAAAAGATCCCCAACTTCCTCCTCAAATCACACTGAGATGATCGTTTCTCTGATTGAAGTCGCATTTGCAGCTCATTCCCTCCTATGCTTGATCACTGACAACAGAGGTGACAGATCAAGAGGTGTGGAAAATGTCACTCCCTGAAAAGAGGTTTTACAAATTATCTGAAGTGCCACCAGCCTCAACTTTACCAAAGTCAGTTGTGCATATGTGTATGTGTGCGGCTGTGGGCAGGTCAGCTTTCCGCCCCCATACAATTATCTAAGCTCAGGGGCTGGAGAGATGGCTCAGTGGCTAAGAGCACTGGCTGTTCTTCCAGAGGACCTGGGTTCAATTCCTAGCACCCACACGGCAACTCACAACTGTGTGTGACTCCAGTTCCAGGGGATCTGATACCTTCATACCACTGCACATAAAATAAAGTTAAATTTAAAAAAAAAAAAAAGCAAATATCTAAGCCCTGTCTCCTTAAAGGAGAAATGGTTTATTTTGACTTAGGGCCTCAGAAGTATCAGCCTGTGGTATCTTGCTTCAAGCTTTGGGCAGCCAGTGTATCACAGTGGGACTTCGTGGCAGAGAAGGCCTGTTCACCTCATTATGGCCAGGTAGCAAACAAACAACAGAAAAGGACCAGGGTCCCAAAATCCCATTCAAGATCATGACCCCTGTTGACCTATCTTCCTTCCATCCTGCTCCTAAAGGTCCCATCACCTCCCAAAAAAGCCTAAGACTGGAGACCAAACCTTTAACACACAGCCTTAAAGGGATGTTGAAGATCCAACTATAGCATGGAGTTTAGTGGGAGTGAAGTGTTTGGCTCCCCTAGCCCAGAAAGATCCTCTGAAGTTAGCATCTCCCACCCAGGCTCTACAGAGCAAAACACCTGTGCTGGTCATCACAGGCCGTGATGTCAATCACTTGAGCTTTGCCCAAGTCAGCAAAGACCCTAGGGGATCTGCATGTGCCGGGCCTGGGAATTCAAACATACATACATAATGTGGGCTCTAGCTTCACACACATTTTCTTTCACTATTGGCTGCTTTTAAAATAATGCTTATGTCTTATTTGCTTTCCCATTAGGAAATTTTGGAATTCAAAAGGTTACTTCCTCCCCTACATCCCAGAACCATAACTGAACCCTCCCAGCCACGCTTCTGTAACTGACTGCATGCCACAGAGCTGCCTCCAGAGGGCAGCACCCCACTAGAACCTGATATTTTCAGCCTTGTTTCCAACGCCTGTGTGTTCCCAGCAATGGCTCTGCCTGGTATATGTCAGAGTCATCACTCTGATTACGGAGCAATGGGTGTTGTCAGATTTCAAATGTCAGTTCAAAGCAAGAAAACTGGTAGGAAATTTTATAATAAAGTTTTTTAATTCATTATAAAAAAAAGACCCTCTTTTGTTCATTGTTTGAGATGGGGGGTCTCACTATGTAGTGCTAGCTGTCCTGGATCTCACTATGTAGACCAGGCTGGCCTCTAAACTCACAAAGATTAGCCTGCCTCTGTCTCCTGTGCACTGGGATTAAAGACACACACCACTATGCCAGCCCAAGACCCTTTTTAATAAATGATTATCACAATCTTTCCCAGCATAAACTTCAGACTGCCACACAATACCTTGGTCCCCACCACCATCCTACAACCTCACTGCATTTTAGGTTCTCAGAGGAGTCCTTGCTATTCTGTCTCCATTCTGAAGGCGAGATGGCCTTTTCTCCATTTCCACCACTCATTCCTATACCGTTTTCTGCTGTCCCCTCCCCCCCTTCACCTCATGCAAACCTTGGTCCAGTTTTCCAGGGCTGGGAGCACACTGTAATCTCCTCTAGGAAGAAAACAAAAGCGGATTCGGATCAAATTCCGAGGTCACCTGTGGCGTCACACCTTTGATGTAGTCCACGGGAGAACAAATGAGTCAGGAGACTGGTGAAGATTCCAAAGGTCCCCCCCCCCGACTCCCTTACACAGTTTCCTGGCCCAGCCATTTATCCTCGTGACCCTAAAGCATCATCCTCCTCAGACCATAGGCAGTCATCTTCTAGGGCTTCCTGGCCGCACCTGACTGCTCTCTCTCCTTCCTCTCTTGTCTGCTTCTCTTCCTCTCAGGCTCCCCCTGCCCTGGCTCCTCTACACCATCATCCACAGATTCACACCGGTGACTGTGAGCAGCAACGGCCTCTTCTGCGCCATTGTCCTCCTCTTCATCATGCTGCTTTTTGTCATCCTTTCCATCGCCCTCTGCAAGTGGCGGATGAACAAAATACTGGGCTTCATCATGTTTGGGCTCTACTTCGTGTTCCTGGTGGTTAGCGTCCTCCTGGAAAACAAAGTTCTCGAGTGCCCGGTCTCCATCTAGTGGAAAAGCCATATCTTCAACCAACAGCATGGATGGTCCTTCCTGGCTCTGGGCTCCGGGCTCTTTGCAGAAGCCTTGAGAAGAGGCAGCCTGTGCACAGCCCTGGGAGGCAAGTATCCCTCCTCAGAGGGTGGAGGAAGGATGGATTCTCATGGGGCCATTCGCTTCACAGGCACCTCACTTTTGCCTGCAGAAATGACTCCATGGAAGATACAAAGAGAACCGTCTCTCCATCACCACTGACAGGTACTCCTCGCTGGTCGGAGGTACATTCATTGTGATGACACGAAAGAGGACAGAGGCTATACATACATATGAATATAAATATTATAAATATATACACATTAGCATACAAATCCTGCCTGTTTCTGTACTATACCTCTCCTCCTATACCTATAGATTAATACATAACTGTACACAGAAAGAGAAATTATATATATATAAAAACATATATATATATTTAAGTGCAAATGCATCTTTTCAGGGATAGCTCTAGCGTAATTATAGTACCTATTTGAAGAGGGGCATCAACCTTCAACCTTCAGTTTGTGATTTGCCTCTCAAGTGCAAAAGGTGAATTAACAGAATCAGTAAGCCGAGTGCTCTTTGCTGTGATCTCCAGCCTGCTTGGGACATACTGAGTTGAGTGAAATAGTTTGCAGAGAGGAGAGCTCAGAAGAGGGAGTCTGTTGGAGCCCTGTTAGAACCTCTAAAATACTGTCACAAGCCAAACAGAACCCATCCCCACTGGGATGCTCTGACTGAGACCCATGGAATTCCTTAAGACAGAGGGGAAACTCAGACCGGGTGGCAACCTAAGGGAAACTGATGAAGGTTAGGTTGTTTCGTTTTGCTTTTTCTTGTATTGCCCCAGCATGCAAGTAGATGATATGAATGAAAAACCAAATTAGTGCTTTTCTAGGACAGCAAACTTATATAAACTGAGCCTATCTTGTTCCAGTGCATGGCCCATTATCATCAAAAGAGCAAGGGCAATCTTAGCCATGGTTGTCGTTGGACATGCTTTAATGCCAAGGGCTCACACACAGTCCAAAGTCCTGCCAAGAGAGCTGAGATGTGTGCCGAGAAACACCGTCCAGCAGAGGTGCTCAGTGGGAGTGGCCACTGATGGGGACATAAGGGCATAGCTCCTCAGAGCATTTCTCAGTGTGGTCACAAAGGGCTGCCACATCTAAGAATCATTCCCAGTAGATCTAAACTAACAACTGACCGTGCTTGATCGAGGCAGTTCAGGTTTGTCTGATCCGTTTGGTGTCCCCCCACCCCAAAACAGTTTCCAAGTCCTGTGTCATGAATTTGGTGTAGACCCATGCAACGCCCCTCCCTCCATCGTGAGCCCATCTGGAACTCTAGCGTTCTGAGCACACTGGAGCCTGTAGTCCATAGTTTCTTTACACTGCTTTGAAGTGGTCACTCTGATATTATGGTCTACTGGTTTTGCTCAGCTTCACGTGGGATCACCTCATTCACTGAGTCCCCGACACACACTCTGTCCCGCACCCTGTGTGATTGCTCCGGTTTATTGCCATAGAAAATGAAGCCGCTTGACAGCAGCAGGGACAAACTAAACTGAAAACAAAAACATGCAGTTTTTCATTTTCCGAAACCATGCTTTCTCCTTAAAATCCATGGAAAAGGTGAATAGAGGGTAGCCACCTCCATGTAAATCGGCACATACCACACTAGGAGAATGTCACCATGCATTCAGGTTCTGATCTGTCACAGCGCCTTATCTGACTATGTTCTGAACACCACTTAATAGAGGGAGGTGGGGCGAAGAACTCAGACAGAATAAAAAGGTCAGGTGACCCAATACCCCAGATCAAGTTCAGCCTTCCATCCAAAAAATCTCCATTCATTTACAGAGTATGGCAACAGCAGGCAGAGCCAAGCCCAAGACCACTTTACACTTAAGCACATGGCTTTTCAAAGTGCAGGCACCCTGAGAACACAAGAAATCAAAAGGCCTGCCAACTAAGAAACTGGCTTTCAAGTCTCCCCAACAATGCAAAGTTGGGTTTTGGTTTGGTTTGATTTTCCTCTCTCCCTCTCTCTCTCTCTGTAACAGCCTTGGCTGTGCTGGAACTCACTCTGTAGACCAGGCTGGCTGCAAACTCACAGAGATCTGCCTCTCTCTGCCTCCTGAGTGCTGGCAGTTTTCAATGGTGAGAGAGAAATCCACATCCCATTCATCAAGGGTGGGACTTTGTTTGAAGCAGGCATTTTTGCTGCTACCTTAGAAAGACAAATGAAAAGCAAGTTTTCCGTTTTAAAAGCTCAGATGGCTGCATGATGATGGTTGGATAAATTCTGATTTCTGGTTGGTTTATTGTTTAAAATGGATTATTTAAACCAACTACAAATATACTACAAAAAATAAGCAAGGTCACAGTATGTCTGGTCCCACCATTACTGTTCCCACGCTCGTTCCCCTTACCTCCTCAACAAGAAGCTAGGAAGCACTCCGGTGCCTAAGGACTGGGAATTCTGCTTCACAGGGAGTGTTATGGTCTTCAGTGAAAAGTTACTTTGAGAAGACAACATTCCCAAAACCAGTCCCCACCTCCATAGTGCTCCCCCTCACTGAATGGTGCTCGAGCACCATCTACTGCTGGCTCTTGCCGCCTTCATTAAGAGATGTGTGGTGTGGCCTTATGTTGACCTGGAAGTGTTCACAATATTGTAAAACTGCTTTCTACATGCTGGTTTCAGCTCATCTCTAACTTCTTTCTCGCACGTCAGTGTGTGCAAGTGTACCAGATCTTGCAGATATAACAGTATCAATTACATCATCATCCTTTTTGCCCAATCAGGCGAAGGGCATCAAATTTGACAGCCAAGGGAAAAGAAAGTCATGCCCACCAACCAAAGTGAACATTTATGAACTGAAGTTTTTTTTTATTCTATGCACATACACAAACATTCGCATGCCACTTGCACATGCCAACCCCAGAATATAGGAAATGGTCAGCTGTGTCCCTAATGCTTACAGAGAGGCAAAAGTAATGCCACAAGAGGCATGGGAGGAATTTTTAGATGGCTGTCTCTTTTCTTCTCTGGAGCAGGGTATGAAATAATACCAAAAGTTCAGACCAAAATTTATCATTCATCCTAAAATAAAGGAATTGTACCCAAATGTGCCCATTTACTCACAGAAAACCAAGCCAGTCTTGCTTGCTGTCACCTCTCCTGTTGCCCTAGGCAACCCTGGAACAGGAAAGACACTTGGTCCAGACTAAGGATTCAAAACAGAAACCCCTAGATTTGTGTTTAACAATGCCCATGACATATCTACTTGCCCTCCAGACCCAGCCAGTTCCTGATGAGATGAAGCATGAGATTAAATGGTGTTATTTCACTTCCCAAGACCTAAACATGCCAGGCAGTGTCAGCAGAACAGAATATGTGTCCAGAGACTCGGGGACAGGCTTGTTATCAGCTCGGCAGATGATGCAGAATGTCTGATGTCTCACTTTAGAGTGCTACGAAAAGAGACAAGGACCATTTCATATTTAAGGAAAACACTTTGCCAGGCCTCTGGCAGGTGTCACCTGACAGCGGCCGTTAGTGTTTATTTTCTAGGGAAGACATGAGTCGGGCGGTCTAGAGGCCTTTCAGCAAAACTCCACCTGCCTTGATGATTAGATTTTTGGTAACATTAGCATACATCTGCTCCTTGTTAGAGAGAAATGGCCAGCACCACCACTTCCCACATCTTGTAAAATCCTCTCTGACCTATGGCAAAGGAAGATGGGGCCTATGAAAGAAGGTTGTCCTCACCCAGACCACCTTAACAGAAAGTTGATCCCAGAAGGGACAGCAGTTAGAGCTACTGGCTAGACAGGGGATGATGGAGTTTGAAACATTCTATTGAAAGAATTGCCTTGAAGTATTTGGTGGGGTCAGATGCTTGTTTGAAGGTAAGCATTTCAAAGAATTTCAGTGGGCTTTCTCACAAACACGCACACGCGCGCGCGCGCGCGCGCACACACACACACACACACACACACACACATTCTATGCTTCCTTGCGCCCAGAAAGATTATACTTCAACAAGTAACATGTTACAGACTGTTGTAATGAGGAACAGGCCGTGTCCTGCTGCCTGGCTCCCAGCCACCCAGCTAGCTTACACCCAAAATAACCACACAGGAATTGTATTAATTAAATTACTGCCTAGCCCATTATAGCTAGCCTCTTCTTGGACAACTCCCACATCTTGATTCAACCCATTTTTAATAATCTGTATGTCACCACGAGGTCATGGCTTACTGGGAAATATTTAGCATGTCTAACCTGGCAGCTTCATGGTGGCTCTCTCTCCCCCTTCTTCCCAGCATTCTGTTCTGTCTACTCCGCCTACCTAAGTCTTCCTTATCCAAAGGCCAAGACAGTTTCTTTATTCAGCCAATGAGAGCAACACAAATACAGAAGCAGGCCTGTTCCAGAAAAAGTACACTATAGAAGCTGATACCCACTCATACATATTCACCTGACCTGTCTTAATTTTAAAAGCTTTCATCCTCAGTTCCCATGCCTCCCTCACAACATTTTCTTCAATTAGCAGGCAAGGCCTTCCCACTAAGAGAGAGTTGGAAGAAAACTACAAAATTCAAAAGGGGGAAAGGAGAAAATAATTTACAAATAACAGAATTCCTAAGACAGCCATTCAAACCTATCTGTGATGTTTAAAGTGGCTACAAATAGCAGACATTTTTACACAATTACCAGAGCCTATATATGTTCCTAGGTTGATTTGAAAATTGCACATTAAGAAGGCCTCAGTAAAGAAGGTTCCCGTGCCTTGCCCCCGTGTCTGTCTGAGTTTAGTTTCCTGCCTCTGGATCTTTGTGGTCCTTTTTAATCTCGCAGCCTCATATTTTTTGAACTATATAGCTAACAAGAAAAGCAATAAAGGAAATACAGCCAGCTCAGATCCAATACATATTATTGCACCTTTGAAATATTTCTTTCATGTCACTGGGCGCTTCGGGTCTGCATAGGCTGTGATGCCTCAGCGACAGGAGGGCATGGACATCTGTGGGGTCACAGATGTGCTCGTGTCGACCACATCTGGAAGTGGCTAGCTTTCCATGTAGACCTCCCAGACAGCATGCATCCACAGGCCTTTCTCACACATGGACAATCGACCTCGCTCCAAACTACCTAAATGTCACCAAAGTCTTTAATCTTGTTAATGGATTTTCTTAAGAAAGAGTGGGGGGGGGGCATACAAAAGACAAACAGATGCGTGACCATGCCGGTTTTCGAGAGACCAAACTGGTCCTGAAAGTTTAGGCAGATGGGCTCATTAGTCTACAGTGAGGGATTGAATGGAGAAGCATGCGGCCTAAACCAAAGCACTTTTCCTAAAACACTGATGGGCTGAACCGGAAATTTAATAAATACTTAAGGATGGAAAAGTGCTGTGGGCATGTGTGGGCTCCCACCAAGGACTGATTTCAGTAGGGGAATCTGCCTGCTGGTCACTATGTACAAAGGACCACCAATATTAAATCATGGGATTATCAGCAAAGAGATCCTACTATACCCAAGGCCAGAATTTAACTCTGACAGAAACATCCCCATCCAGCTTCGCCCAAAGACCATCCGGCTGATGACATCATCCATTTTTTTTTCCCCTCATGGCGGAAGACAACTGCATTTGAACACTTTTTGATCTTTATCCATGACGTAGTTGGAAGTTGCTACTGTGGGACCCTGTACTTATTTTCGTCAGAAGAGTCCTTGAATCCTTATTTGTTTGCTTAGGTGATTTCTTCTTCCTCCCCCTCCTTTCTCTCCTCTTCCTGCTGCTGTCACTGTTCCTCCTCAATGTAAATATTCAAAACTTCTAAACCTTTACCCCCAACAGCACTCCCTGGAAGAGACCATTCTAACAGCTATTGTATGGTAGGCAGAATACACAGAGGAGCACAGTACTACAAACGCCTTCCAAGGACCAGTAGACTTGAACATAGTACCAGTGGAAATTGGCTTTTCTAGTGTCAAGATGACCACTGGGCACATCCTTATCAAGGAGTGCTGGTGAGGTTAAGATCACAGCTCTCTTTGCATCTTGCATCTTCATTCCTTAGCCACAAAGGAAACCGGAAGGAAGCCATGTTAGACCGTTCCAAGACTCTGGGTTTGTGCTTGCCTGCACTGATTACCGAGAGGAAGTAACATTTTCCTTTCAAATGGGAAGTCAGAGAAAGGGTTAGAGCTCCTCTTGTTATGAGTCCCAACGTGTGTTTATTTCCCACACAGTAGGCTGACAGAAACAATAAGGACACTTCCTGACCTAGGAAACTGGTCAGCAAAAGATGGGAATTTCCTCTTGGGTTGCAATTTCTTCATAATGGATATGTAAGTAGCGAAGGCCTTGGATGTTGACAGCTCTGTAAAACATTCAGCTAGCCAAAAGAAAGTACTAATTCTCTTAAATCATGCTATACGCACACAAAGAAGAGGAAAGTGAAATAAGCCTGAATCCCAGAATAAAATCATTTCCAGAATGAAACTGCATGTATGAATTAAGGCCGAGAATTCCTTGCCAGTTAATTCAATGCATCTCCAACTCTTACCATCAGGATAAAACTGAAGGACAATGGATGCCTTTTGGGTTTTTTAATTTTTTTAATATTGCACTTTATAGTATTTCATAAGACACGATTGTCTTAATTAAAGCCATAAAATACCAATAAAGCATATATTCAGGGCTTCTGAATATAGTCAATAAACAGTCCATGAGTCATCCTGTGTGTTGTTCGTTGATGAAGTTTATCTGTTCTGTTTCTTATTACTTATACCTACTCTTCTGGATAGTCCTAATCTACTAATACATTTTTAGGTATGTATGTTAAGCAAACTATTTGAAAATTAAAGAAATTGTTTATTTCACAACAGCACTCTTCATTTTCAAAGTAGCTTATAGCATGGCTTCTTTAAGCAGCCAGTCACACTACCACACTGAAAATACTTCCTTATTATTTTCCTGCAATCCGTCTGCTATGTAAAGCAAGATTCATCCACATGGGAATTGAAATGGATAATTAGCAAACATGCCTGGAAAAATTAGGAAGTGTTTGTGTTTCTATATAAATAAGTGATGGATCTAAGAAGTTCCCTTATAAAAATGGCAAACAGATATACGACCTGTTGGCATCTTAAACCTAAATTGGCATAAGTCCCTGGGAGAACAAGCGAAAACAACAGACTTCATAGCGTACTTTATTTCATATTTCTGTTAAAATACGCTTTCTGACTGGTAAGTTGTTTGCACACATATATGCACAGATGTTCCCACAACTAAAACCTTTAATATTTCACTTTGTAATGCAATCGGAATAAAAGCTAATATAATGATTAAAAGGCACAAAATAGCCTAGACCAATTCACCACAACAGGGTATCTAAATCATCCACATAAGCCCAAGTGTTAAATTGAATAACCCCATCAATCTTAGGCTTTAACAGACAATTGGCCCTAGAGAAAGGGTGTCTGGAGGCAGAGCCGGTGATGTTCCTCTATCACAGGCTCTTTGGGGGCTGAAGGCTCTCGAAGAATCAGACTGTCTATCAAAAACAGAGCGAGTTTCTCCTGCACTCTGCACAGAATCCATTGTGGTGCGTGGACCTAACCATCGTGTTGCCCGTACCTAGCCTTGTTTTCTCAAGTCTCCGCAAGCAACAGCTTCCATCTTCACAATGCAGACACAGAGAGGTACATGAAAAATGAGTTGCAAGCCAGACATGATGGTATACCTGCAACCCCAGAACTGAGGGGTAGAGGCAGGAGGACTGAAAACTGGCCCAGCTTTGGCTACATGAGAGTCTGTCTCAAAAATAGCAAAGAAGTAAGAGTAACAAACACTACCCTCCTGGTTCAGTGAAGCCACTGCTAGTGTAAAAAAAAAAAAGATAAGTTATGCAATTATTATTTGCATATTTTTAAAACAGAAAATACCATTAATATTGATTCTAACATAGATATATACCCTACAAGATATAACCTGTCTTTTAAATGGGTTATGTTAAAAATATCAAAATGTACTCAAAATCTTGTTTTGAGATGCACAATCAATTACTGCCAACCATACTTTTTTCCTGCACTACAGCAGAACCTATAACCCAGATTTAGTCATGTTATTCCACCCCATAAATATATACAATAAGTATGCCAATCAAATAAACAAAAGCAATTTTTTAGAATTTTTAATGAATATATTTTAGAAGGATCAAAACATATCACAATGCCATTTTTGTGAGGGATCTTTTTAGGGGAGGTCAGGGTCTCACACCACCTTTGTTTGCCTGGATTCTAAAGAAACATCTCAGCCCCTATCTTCACCCCTCAAGAGTCCTCTCAATGCACTTTAAAGTCATTTTTGTCATTTTGTGTGTTTGTGGTGAGCCGTTTTCGCTGGCTGGCTAGATGTACGGCGACCCTGTGTCATTTCCTCTGTGATTCTGTCTGTATATAACTGGAACTCGGATTGCACCTGTACATAGGCTGTCTGGAGTGGCGTGCTTCAGTCACATGCTCTCGCTCTGATAAGGGGCACTCCTCCATGGTCCACTGTCTGCATCCTTGTGCTTCTACTACTGATAACCAATCTACTGAACACACTTTATGTAACTAAGTCTCCTCAGTGTGAAAATAATGACAATAAAACAGTTGACTCCAAAAAATAAGCGTGTGGTTTTGTTTTTGGAGAGCGGTGTTGATCCTTACCTGCATCAAGTCATGTCAATCAGCATCTCAAGAAATAAACACTCAGTGGTGGGAGTTACATTGTAGGGACTCAGAGGCGGCATGAGGCACGCAGTTACTGCTGGTTGTATCTTTCACTTCTTGAATGTTTGCTGGTCTCATCTGAGCTTTTGCATAGCCATGATCATTCTGTTCACTAAGAAATCTACTCTTAGAAAATTAGGTTTTATGAGGTAACCCAGACCCAGAAAGACAATTATCACATGTACTCACTCATAAGTGTTTTTCAAACATAAAGCAAAGAAAACCAGCCTACAAATCACAATCCCAGAGAACCTAGACAACAATGAGGACACTAAGAGTAACCCTAAAATCTAATCTACATGGGAAGTAAAAAAAAAAAAAAAAAGACAAGATCTCCTGAGTAAATTGGGAGCATGGAGACCTTGGGAAAGGGTCGAGGGGGAGGGGAGAAGCAAGGAGGGGAGCAGAGAAAAATGTAGAGCTCAATAAAAATAAAATTTAAAAAAAAGAAAATTAGGTTTTAATTAAATATATTGAAAGGGAAAATTCCAAAGATCACAGATACCTGTCTGTTGACAGAGGCTGCTCATTTGTTTCCCAGCTTCCCAGACCCAACATAATCACACAGAAACTATATTAATTAAAACGCTGCTTGGCCTATTAGCTTATGCATATTTCTAGCTAGCTCTTACATCTTAAATTAACCCATCTCTATTAATCTGTGCATCACCATGAGATTCCTAAACCACAGTGTGATGCCCATATGTGTATGTATGTATGACATAGGATTATACTCAACTAATCTCTTATTACTTCATTGGATTTTTTTATTCTTCTCATGCCTTTTTGTACTGACAACAGTTCCAAATTTGCTATTAACAACTTTGAGTCTCCGTTGTACTACATCAGCAGCTTGGCAAGGCAAAGGCTAAGGGATCAGGCACCTGACCTTAAACCCATGTTTATATAGAATCATATGAAAGTAGCACCCTGCCAAACATAGTTATAACAGATTATATCACTGTATAGTTGGGGTTTCCTGGGCACCCAGTGTTAGCTATTTCATGCTGATTCAGAGTCCTCTTCCCCAATGTCCAATGTCAACAATGTTTTATCTGACTTAAGCAAGATATAAATATCAATGCCATGTCGTTTCAACATAAACCAAGCCTTGTAGCCTCTGTTCCTAACACCTCCATCACATAATTTTCAACATTGGCACTACTGACACTTAAGGTTAGAAAATAGCTTGGTAAATACTGTACATTATGGGATGTTTTACCCTATAGGTACCAGTTTCATAAAAAATATTCGGGCATTGCCAAATTTCTCCTAAAAATAGCAGCAAGGTAGGACCCAGTTGAGAACCACATCTATTCTATTTGGCATAACTCAGTTCACAACCTCAAGATGTCTGTACTTCAGCAAATGCTTGCCTTGCAGTCCCCGGTATGGTCTTGTCAAGTCTTATGCAACTGAGAACTAGCTCCCGTGCACATATACAACTCCACACCTTGCCAAAATTAGAAGAATTAAATACTCAAGCAGGAAACTGGGTTTAGTGGTTCAAATCTATAAGCCCAGTGGTTAAGAGGCTAAGGCAGAAGGATTGCCATGAGTTCAAAGCCAGCCTGGGCTAGATACTGAAATCAGACAAGCCTGGGCCACAGAGAAAAACCTGCCATGCATTATTTCCTCAAATGTGCGAACAGATGACCGCTGAAACTCAAGCTTTGAGGTGACTCCTTCCTTGTCCCATTCCCAATGAGCAATCTTGGATACTCTTGGTGGAGAACTTTGTTGAATATCTGGGTTTCTCCCTGGACAGAGTCTTCATACTCTAAAGGAATTTCTACAAGATAAAATGGAGAGACAACACATCCCCAGAGGCACATTCTGAGGTGAGATCTTTAATGTCCTGCTGGCTGGATTCCTCACTGGAGCAAGCTTGAAGATCTGCTTTTTTCAAAACAGCTAACAAGCATATCCACACTTAAGGAAAGCTCAATTTCTACATCTCTCATCTCCTTGCCCCGCAGAATGAATCCCACTTCTCAGAAATGAGGCCTTTTGATTCTGTGTTCAACTCAGTGATGTTTAGAAGCTCTGGATTGTGAGTCTAGTGATATTGTCCATCTTTGTTTAAGGGAATGACACACTACTTTCATCAGTGTAGTCATAGTCATGAAGCTGATTGACTCTTTCATTAATTCTTTGTAGAATACAGTTAGACTATTTCTCACTGTCTTTGTTTCTAGTTTATTGATATTTTCATGACAAATTTTTAAAGTAAATTTTTTTCACTGATTTTAAAGTTAATTTTAAAATAGGAACACAAAAACTAAAATAGAAGCTCAATATAATGCCTAATCTTGGGGCTTGTATTCACCTCAACATATTTTATCACCGAGAATTTAGCTATTTGAAACCTGGATTTCTACAAGGCCCAATTTGTTTCATACTATCCTACAGGTCTAAATTTCAGTGCCCCTCCCAAACTAGAATTGACCTATGGCTCTATATTTCACTACAGTTATTTTATCAACCTCTGTACTCCACAAAATTGCAAAATCTAAAAAATGGAAAATTTTCTCAATAGATACCACTTACCAAAGTTAAATCAAGATTAGATAACTAAACAGACCTAAGGAAATATAAGTAGTCATTAAAAGTCTCCCAACCAAAAATATCCCAGGGACAGATGGTTTTAGTGCAGAATTCTACCAGACTTTCAAAGAGCTAATACCAATAGTCCTCAAATTACTCCACAAAATAAAAACAGAAGGAACATTGCTAGATTTCTTTTATGAGGCCTCAGTCACCCTGATACCCAAACCACACAAAGATTCAACCAAAAAAGAGAATTATAGACCAATTTTCCTCATAAACATTGATGCAATAATACTCAATAAAATACTCACAAACCAAATTCAAGAACACATCAAAAAGACCATCCACCATGATCAAGTAGGCTTCATCCCAGAGATGCAAGGATGGTTCAACATATGAAAATCTGTCAATGTAATCCACCATATAAACAAACTGAAAGAAAAAAAAACATGATAATCTCATTAGATGATGAAAAGGCTTTTGACAAAATCCAACACACCTTCATGATAAAAGTCTTGGAGAAACCAGGGACATATCTAAACATGATAAAGGTAATTTATACAGCAAGCCTATAGCTAACATCAAATTAAATAGAGCAAAACTCAAAGAAATTCCACTAAAATCAGGAACAAGATACAACTGCCCACTCTTTCCCTATCTATTCAATAAAGTACTTGAAGTTCTAGCAAGAGCAATAAAGAAATTAAGGGGATACAAATCAGAAAGGAAGAAGTCAAAATATTGTTATTAAAGATGATATGATAGCATACATAATTGACCTCAAAAATTCTACCAGAGAATTTCTACAGCTGATAAACACCTTCAGCAAAATGGCTGGATATAAGTTTAATGCAAAAAAAAAAATCAGTAGCCTTGAGCTATACACAAATGACAAACAGGCTGAGAAAGAAATCAGGGAAACCACCCTTCACAACTGCCACAAATAATATAAAATATCTTGGGGTAACTCTAACCAAGCAAGTCAAACTCCTATATAACAATAACTTCAAGTCTTTGAAGAAGGTATCAGAAGGTGGAAAGATCTCTCATGCTCATGGATCAGTAGGATAACATAGGAAAAATGGCCATCTTACCAAAGACAATCTACAAATTCAGCCCAGTCCCTATGGGAGTTCCAGCATGATTCTTTACAGATTTTGAAAGAACAGTACTCAACTTCATGTGAAAAAAAACGGATAGCTAAAACAATTCTATATAATAAAAGAACTTCCAGGGGCTAGAGAGATGGCTCAGAGGTTAAGAGCCCTGGCTGCTCCTTCAAGGATCCTCAGTTCAATTCCCAGCAACTACAAGGGGGGCTCACAACCATCGTGATAAGATCTAGTGCCTTCTTCTGGCCTGCAGGCATACAGGCAGGCAGAACACTGTATACATAATAAATAAATAAATTTTAAAACAAACAAACAAAAAAAAGAACTTTCAGAGGTATCATCATCCTGATTTCAAGCTCTACTATAGAGCTACTGTAATAAAAAAAAAAAAAACATGGTTCTGGCATAAAAAGATGGATTGCTCAATGAAATTGAATCGATGACCCAGACATAAATCTTATAGACGTCTGATTTTTGATAAAGAAGCCAGATTCACACAACGGAAAATAAAAAACACCTTCAACAAATGGTGCTGGTCTAACTGGATGTTAGAAGAATACAGATGGATCCATGTCTACCACCCTGCACAATACTGAAGTCCAGATGGACCAAAGACCTCAACATAAAACCAGATACACTAAACTTGATAGAAGAGAAAATGGGGAACAGCCTGGAATGCATTGGCACAGGAGATGACTTCCTGAACAGAACACCAATAGCACAGACACTAAGATCAACAATAAATGGAACTTTGCTCGCCTGCTGCCATGTAGCTAAGGCAGGTGAAAGACACCCCACGGGCCAGCCTGGGACCTTACAATCTGGATTGACTGAAGGCATCCACAGGCCTTGAGGCACCATGTGGGTAGGGGCCATTATGATGAGCAAATATATGGTAGAGACATGGGAGAGAAAGAGAAGCAGAACAGCTCATGTGCTGGGTAAGAGGAGGAACAGAAGTGAAGATGATGAAGAGTAGGCTCATGTGGGTGGCCTGCTTGCCACCCAGGGCCGACGTGCTTTTTGGGCCCAGGCTGATGCCAAGGGCCATGTCTGAGTCCATGGTCCCACTGCAGATGGGATTCATATTGACATTCATGACCCATAATGCCCCCAAAGGCCTCAAGGATGCCCAGGGTCTGGGCGACCACCTGTGGCCATTTTGGTGTCTGAGGGCCAAGTCATGCCCAGAGCCATGCTGGCCTAAGGGGTCTCTCCTGTCAGCAGGGAGCATGATGGCACTCAGGCCTGAGATGCTGCCAAGTCCATGTCTGGATTACAGCATTCAGAGTCTTTGTGGATCTCCATGGCTTCAGTAACCACTGAAGGCAATGTGGATGCTTGGTATCTGGTCATCCACCTGACTCCATGCTGGTGTTCAAGTGAAGAAGGACACTAAAAGAAATCCCACACTAGCTCAGAATTGAGTATAATAGAGGGTTGTTTATTTAGGGGTAGACTCACTGATCACAATCCTCTGCTGGAACAGGGAACAGCAACCAAATCTCACAGCCAGAAAAGAGGCTGGATGCATGCTTTACATCAGCATATATAGTATAAGAGGCCATGCCCAAGTGGGCAGGTAACTTAAAGGCTACTGGCAGCAGGAATTCCTACAGCACCTCCCCCTTTTGTTTAAATAGAAAGTTCTAAGCCTAATACAAAGTTATATATAGTAAGTATATAATACAAAGTATATACAAGCAAGAAGCATGTAATAAATGTTTCAATAATTATCCTATCCTCATGAGTTTAAGTCTTGTATAATAAATAACATGGCCAAGTCATGAGAAGAAAGTAACTACAACTATCTAAGTCTTCAACCCCAATGAAGACCCAAGAAGGGAAATAATATGACTTGAGTAAGCAGGAAGTATAATAAAGCAACTTCCAAAATGTGCAACAAATGACAGAGACAACTGGCTACCTGGGCAATCACCCAAAGTCTCATTTGCAACGTTGGAGCAACCAACTTTGGCTAAGGCCTAGAGTAACTGACAGACCATTTTCAGAGGCAGGCAATTTTTCAAAACCATCTCACCCTGTCTTGGTAAGATTTGTCAGTCTTTTTTCCTGTATCCTGCTTTTCCTGTCTAGACATCATGCATTTTGTCAGTGTTCAATACATGGGCAGTTCCTTGCCCAAAGGCCAGTTTGCTAAGAAGAAAACAAGCTACAAGTGGAGTGTCTTCAATGTTCAACATTCTCTTGGGAATATATTGATGCTGCCAGGAGCAATCTTGTCTCACTTCAACAGAACCCTAAGTTATTTAAATGTCATATTCAACAGCTCTTTGAAGTGGTTGAAGATTACCTATCTATGCAGAATACAATCTCTATGTATCTAAAGAACCGGATTAATCTAACTATAAGTATGACAAACATGGATGACTATTGGCCTATGATTCTTAATACCTATATAACTTAAAGACTAAGGCTTCATACTAGAATATTTAAAAATCTTTAAACAACCGTGCAACAAATGAGGACAATGACCTCAAAATGTAAACAATGTATAAGTAGCTTGATCAGAGGTAAAAATGTATATTGCAATATGATAAGTATATCCTAAAATTGTATTACCATACAAAATATCTTAAAGGAGAGCTGGCCCCACACTCGGGAGAAATGGCCCTACCACAGGCATGGAGAGCCAGCCCCAATGACGTGGGCCTAGGAGAGCTGGCTCTACACCTTGCCTGAGGAGGTCTGGTCCCAGCATCCCAGACTGAACGGCTCAGTTACCATCCAGGCCCACACCCTGGGCTTTGGGTTGTCCCACCCTAATATCTATCACACATGTGACCTGATAGAGCTCATGAAAAACCTGGCCTTGCAGAATGATAGCCGTAGGATCTCTATGACTCGGGGTCACAACAGGGTATCTGAGAGGAGTTTTGGTGAGGGTCCAGTGATGATGGTGTGCCAGAGCCCTTGAACCAGACCAATGACTCATTGCAACGACCATTTGTGGGTGAAGCTGATATACTGTGTAACACACCACAGTTCCCAATGCCATGAATGAACGAATGAAGAGGTGTTGGAGAGAGGGGAAAGATGGCAGATAGAGGGTGGGAGCTTTTGTTGTTTGCTTTGTTTTGTTTTTAATTAATTTGCAAGGGTCCTTTTAGGGGAGAGACATTGCAATGGTAAGAGGCAAGTATGGAGAGACAGGAAGGTGAGCAGGATTGGGGTGTATGATGTGAAATTCCCAAAGAGTCAATAAAGAATTATATTATTTTAAAAAGGGAAGTAGCTTGTAGTTATGAAGACAAAATTATCTTAGTTAAAATTCTGCTACCAGAAATTTTCTAGCCATAGTGACCATTGTCAGATTACAGTCATTTAAAATATATCACACGTCACACCTATAAAATCAAACAGTGTCAGTCTTTTAAAGGTATAACAAATTCATATTGATAACTCCCACAAATTGTTTGACAAAATTTGACCAATAAAAGAAAGCTACCTTAATTGTAACTATTTTAAAATCAGTATTGATTTGGGTAAGGTAAACAAACCAAAAATGTCAATGAACAAATGATAATCTATGTCAAGGTCCAATTCAAATGTGAAAATTTAACTCAACTTTAAAAACCACCCCTGACCACTAAATTATCATTCTCCAATACTGTAATTAAATAAGAAATAAATTCTTGTTTTAACTTTGTATGGCTTTAAATTTAAGTTGGCAATCTGTATTTGTAATGATATTAGGGAAATTTGGGTTCAGATCCTGTAACATAGTGAATGTAAAATTCCAGGTATATGTGAAACAGCAATAGTTGTTGAAAAAAAATCCCTCATGTTATATTTGCACATATCACATTTTATACTACAAATAAACATATCTGTTAGCTAGCAACAAATCCTGTAAAACAGGCAATGGAATAAATTCTTCCCATCAACTATCAAAAAAATAAACAAAAATAAATGGAACCTCGTAAAACTGAAAAGCTTCTGTAAGGCAAAGGACACAGTCAATAAGGCAAAATTTTTAGCAGTCTACCAAATGGGAAAAGATTTTCAACAACTCCACATCTGACGGGGGGGGGCTAATATCCAAAATATATAAAGAAATCAAGAAACTAGACACCGACAAACCAAATAACCCAATTTTAAAAATGGAGTACAGATCTAAACCGAGAATCCTCAACAGAGGAATCTCAAATGACCAAGAAACACTTTAAAAATTGTTCAACATCTTACCCATCATGGAAATGCAAATTAAAATGCCTTTGAGATTCCATCTTACGCCTGTCAGAATAGCTAAGATCAAAAACACAAGTGACAGCTCATGTTGGTGAAGATGTAGAGCAAGGGGAACACCCCTCCATTGCTGGTAGAAGTGCAAACTTGAACAGCCACTTCAAAAATTAGTATGGCGTTTCTCAGAAAATTGGGAATTGATCTACCTCAAGACCCAGTGATACCAGTCTTGAGCATATGCCCAAAGGATGCTCTCTCCTACCACAAGAACCCTTGCTCAACTATGTTCATAGCAGCTTTATTCATAATAGCTAGAAAATGAAAACAGCCTAGATGTCCCTCAACCAAAAAAATGGATTTAAAAAAATGTGGCACATTTATACAATGGAGTATAACTCTGCTATTTAAAAAATCATGAAATTTGCAGACAAATGGATGGAACTAGAAAAAATAATCCTGAGTGAGGTAACCCAGACCCAGAAAGACAAACATGATATTATTCACTCATAAGTGGATATTAGCTATAAAAGATAATCCTGCTACAATCCACAAACGCAGAGAGGCTAAGTAACAAGGCTCAAGGGAGGACAAGTGGATCTCCCTGGGAAGGGAAATGAGAACAGGAGGAATCAGGTGGGGAAAGTGTAAAGAGAAAGTTTTAAGAGAGATGACTGAAATTGGGGGAGCATTTGGGGGGAGGTAGAAACCTAGCACAATGGAAACTCTCTGAAATCTATGATGGCAATTCTATCAATGATTCCTAGCAGTGGGGGATACATGGCCTGAACTGGCCATCTTCTGTAACCAGGCAAGGCTCCCAGTGGAGAGGTAGGAACACCAACCCAGTCACAAAACCTTCGACCTGCCTACAAGATGTGCTGGGGCAAAGCTGGCGCAGAATTTGTGGGCATGACTACTGTGGGATAATGCTCTTGAACACTATAAAGATTTGCCACTCAGATTGGCTTAATAAAATGCTGATTGGCCAGTAGCCAGGCAGGAAGTATAGGCGGGGTGACCAATCTAGGAGAACTCTGGGAAGAGGAAAGGCAGAGATATAGTCATCAGCCAGATGCAGAGGAAGCAAGATGAGAATGCTTCACTGAGAAAAAGTACCAAGTCACATGGCTAAACATAGACAAGAATTATGGATTAATTTAAGTTGTAAGAGCTCGTTAATAATAAGCCTGAGCTATATGGGCCAAATAGTTTATAATTAATATAAGCTTCTGTGTGTTTCTTTGGGACTGAACGGCTGCGGGACTGGGCAGGATGGAAAGTTCTGTTTACAAGTGGCCAACCAATGACTGGTCCAACTTGAGACCCATGGCAAGAGAGGTAATCCATGCCTGACAGTGCCTGAAGGGCCAGGACCCAGAGGCTGAGTATCCCAGAGACCTAGGATAGAAGCAAACACAACTGGAGGGGGAGTTAATGGAATGATTCCTAATGATACTGTTAAACTTCTAGACCAGGGCCTAGCATAATCGTCATCGAGAGGCTTTGTCCAGCAACTGATGCAGAGACTCACAGCCAAACATTAGGCAGCGCTCAGGGAATCCTGCAGAGGAGGAGGAAGACTCATAGGAGTCAGAGGAATCAAGGACACCACAAGAAAACACCCCATAGAATCAACTAAACCAGTGCTCATAGCGGCTCACCGAGACTGGAGTGATGAGCAGGCAATTTGTTTGGGTCTTAACCTAGGTCCTCTGCATATATGTTAAGGTCATGTAACTTGGAATTCTTGTGGGACACCTACAGTGGGAGGGGGGCTGTCTCTGACTTTTTTGTCTGCTTTTGTGACCCTTTTCCTCCTACTGGGTTGCCTCACCAGCCTTAATATGAGGGGGTTTGCCTAGTCTTATTGCAACTGGATATGCCATGTTTGGTCCATAGCCCTGGAAGGCCTGCCTTTTTTCTGAAGGGAAATAGGGGAGGAGTGGATCTGGGGGAGGGGTGGCAGGAGGAAAAAGTGTAGTTGGACTATTTAATACATGAGAGAAGAACAAAGAACGAAGGGAGGGAGAGGGAGGGAGGGAGGGAGGGAGGGAGGGAGGAAAAGAGGAAGGGAAGGAAGGAAGGAAGGAAGGAAGGAAGGAAGGAAGGAAGGAAGGAAGGAAGGAAGGAAGGAAGGAAGAGGTAAGTACTGTGAAAAGAAGCCTGCTCATTTAGAGACTTAAAGTTCAAGTCTTTGGTTAAGTCATAGTCAGACAGTGACTTATAATTCTCTAATTAGTGAGAACTGTGAATTGCCCAGAAAATGTTAAAGGCTTTTGTTAAAAATTTAATAATAGAATTTCAACAATTACCACAAAAAAAATAAAGAAAAACCTATTAGCTATGCTCTTGCATTTCACAAAACTGTTAGCGTGCATACTTACACCTCTGTCTGCCTCCCACAGCAAGGACCCATGTCCTTGCAGCTGATGCAGGTCAGAGAAACTTGTGAACATTCAGCTATCTTCCTATAGGCTCACCCAAACATGCTGTCTATTGCAAGTGTAGCTATGTGGGACTTCGAGGGAGTAGAAAAACTGCTACTTACCACCAGGAAAATGGCATTCATTCCCCTTGACCTGGCATGGTCCTGAGGAGAGCCTAGAGGTGGAGGGAGGACCTGTTTGTCCCCAGTATCCTCAAACTTCTCCTCCATCTGGGAGTCATTCCTAAAACTTCCTTCTGGTGTCTTACAAGTCCCAACCAAGAGGCTGCACCTAGATGCAAATCAGAGTCACCTGGAAGCCTATTCAGCCATCCCTGTAAAACCTAGCTCTGCCCGTTTCCCCAACCCAGGAGAGATCTGCAGACTGCCTCTGTTCAGGGATAAGGTCAGAACAAGCATTGGTTATTAAGAAAAAGGTTAATCTTGTCAGCTAAGGGTTCTTGTTACCATAGGAATTATAACTGGCTGTAGGAAGCCGGTGCTTTGATGTTTCTCCAGACGAAAGCACAGAGTCCTATGTTAAATGATTTCAGCAACAAATGTGCTGTCCATCTAGGTAGGGCTCAGGCCAGAAGTGCAAAAGATAATAACCCCCCCCTTCCCCAAGACTGCACAGTAAACAGAAGCAAAGGGCTATCAAATACAGGCCTTGGACTAGAGTGAGCAGCCAGGCAGCCTGGGCCTGTAATCTTAGCTCTGCCGCTTATGCCTCTGTACCACACGTTCCCTGTGTAGAACCTCTGTTTGACATGGCCAAATCAGCTGGTGTTTGTTAAAAGACTCCTAGAACACTGTGTGGGTGTGTAAGCCATACACACTGCCTAGAAATAATTGTTATAAACAGGAACCCCTGTGCCATTGGCTCTCATAGGAGCGGCTGACTTCATCTGGGGGTCCAGGAAATGTTCCAGAGAAGGGATGGCTTCTGGGGTACACTGGAAGAATGAGAGGTCTGAGAAAAGGAAGCATGAATTCCTAGCACTAGATGGAAGGTACTGCTCAGGGGAACACACCTCAGTGTGGCGAGGAGGGGGACCACTAGGAAAGAGAAAAAGAGGGTAAAAAGGTGGGCACTGCCACAGCAGAGAGGGAAACCATCTGGACTCTCTTCTGCCACCAAAAGTTCTTCACTAGCCGCCGATATAGTGAAAAGAAATTGTTTGCTTCAAAATAACTTAGGGGTGCAAGCATTGGCCTGAGCATTGCTGAGGCGGGTGATGTATGCTCAGTTCACTGTGGTATACCCCCTTTCCATTATATATAAATATCTTAAAAGGGGTAGCCCAGAGAAAACCATCAGTCTTTCTTTTCTTTTTAATCTATGTATTGATGAGGGGAGCGGGGGGGGTGCCTACAGGGACCTGAACAAGCATCGGATACTCTGAGCTAGAGTTACAGCCACCTAACATGATAAGAACGAACCTCTGGAATTCTGCAAGAGCAGCAAGCTCTCTGAAGCCTTGAGCCGTCATCTCTCTGACCCTCATCATGCTTCTTCGTACTTGAGTTTGGAAGAAGAGGATTTTGACAGGAAAGGGAGAAACAGGAGACACCTGGGGATAGGAGCCAGGGATGCCAACCATAGAGAGGGACATCCCTGATAGCAGCCAGCGACCTCCCTCCCTGCCCATTTCTACTCTCCTGTCTGATACTGGTGCCTGACTAGGTTTTATAAGCACCGTACTGTACTCTAAGGTAGTGCCTTTTCTGTCACCCAGGATTTGATGATAACTTTGAGGAGATGTTGCTAACTGATTTAACCCGTCCAAGAAGGTGCAAACGACCATTTGACTTCCTGGTGCCTACTTGGCATCATGAATGACGAGGGGTTTGCTGGGATTTTAAGGACTCTGTGTGAATGACAAGGGGTTGCTGGGGTTTTAAGGACTCTGTGTGAATGTCACATATGTGTGTGTCACATATTCTTGAGAAAGGATTCACCCCAGGACCCCAGTCATGGGCAAGAGTAGAGTCACCCACAGGAAGGTCCCAAATAAATCAGACCCTGGGACCACTGAGAGTAACCTCCCTGGGTTTCAGAGAGAAGTCCAGCCCTTCTGAACCCCAAGACGAGGGAGTGTCAAGAGTCACTGATTGACAGTTTAAGACTAAGAACTAGAATGTAAATGCATACCATATAAGAACCAGTGCCCCAGGAAAGAATACTCAGTCTAGACCAAGAAAAACCTCTTCTGTAGAGCCATGACTTCTGCAAACACACAGTCATGCCAGCCGAGACAAAAGATGGGGGGGTGGAGGCAGGAGAGATGGGGAGAAAGGGTGTTTCATTCTAAAGCAACATTAAACCAAAAGATTCAGACTGTTTAGACAATTGAATCCGACTCCCCTCTGCCATCTTCCCAGCCCGGAAGGATGGAGGTTGAACTGACCAAACAAACCATCTCCCTGCTCCAAACTTGCGACAGCTTTTTTCTTTCTTGTACTTTACCTGCCTCTGCCTGTTGCCATGGGGGTAGGGAAAATATAATCGCTCTGTCAGCTGCTTTGATGTCTGTCATAGTTTAGAAAGAACTAATTTAACGACAAGAGACTGACTCAGATTCCTTCTGGGAAGAGGCATTTAGGGACAAGAACACACAGAGGAGACGTGTGAGCGAAGTCTGAGGAGTGGGCAGCTGGCACGGGCCTCCCAGACAGCCACCTCCTGCAGGGACAGAGCAGTGCCAGATGTAGGCTGTGTAGAGATAGCAGGCAACCTTCAGCCAATGGCGATGCTGTTTCCTGGGCCACCCTCCTGGCCATCAGTTGCTGGGAGTCACTTTGAAAGTATCTATTCTCTGTGTGACTGCCAAAAGCAGAGCAAAGTGAGAGGAGGGAACAGAGAGATAGCGGGCTGACTGCCCACCTACGCCTTTAAATTGCAAAGACGTTCTTGGCGATGCTGCCCTCTACTGGCAAAATAGTATATTATGAAGCTGGTCCCCCAAGGTCCTCAGCTTCTGGGAGAGGATGCGCCAGCTAGCTTTCCTACCACAGGGCACAGAAACAGGATATCCAGAGAGGCAGCTGTCATCAGAATATTACCAGAGATGAAGCCATGAAAGGTAAGTATGATTTCACGTGGGATCGCTAACAAAAAGGAGCGGGACCGTCCTGCCTGGGGGCAGGACACGTATGCACATTGGCTGAGGAGATGTCTCAGAGGGTAAAGGTGTTTGCTGTCAAGACCGATGACTTTGATCCCTCAGGGGTCCACAGGGTGGAGAGAGAGAACTGACTCCTTCAGGTTGTCCTCTGACTTTCACATTCATACAGCGGCCACACAGTCCACACACAGACCCCCATGTACATCATCATCATCATCATGTAAATACATATATGGAATGTTTTGAAGTTGTTAAGTGACTCTCACACAGCATACGGCATCTCACAGCCAGGCCAGTGACACTGAATGACCTGCCCAGAAATGAATGCTTGTGCTCCAAGGGCCAGGCGACTGCTATGAAAAACACCCAAAAGGCCTTGCTTTTGTTGGGGCCCCACCATGCTCCCTTTCCTCAAATAGTTCCACGCATGTCCACCATCCCACTACACCTGTTTGAGAGAAAGAAGGTGATGTGTAACACATATGTATGAGCTGTGCAAATGACTGACGTTCCCAAGGAAAGGTCTCCGCTGTGGTGAGCCCCCACGAGGCTGACTCACTAACTGTGGACAGACTCTTACAGAGCATCGAGTTATCACAGGCTGTTTTTAGACTCCTAAAGAGACATTTATTGCTCACTTCTGCTCCTGACCTAACATCCTATGACTACTAGGTAAACCTTTTTAGAATATATAAACAAAGCTACAGCTTCCACCGATTCAAAAGCTAAGGATTCAAAAGCTAAGGATAACTGGGATTTCTCCAGTTTGCTGTAAACCTCCAACCTGATACTTGAAAAAAAAATCTCAATTTCTAACTTTCTTTGTTCTGTTACTATAGAAAAATTTCCTGAAGTGGTTACCGCACTGGAATATGGTGTTTGGGGTAACATAAATCTGCATTCTTGTGTCATGGCCACTCATATTTAGCTCTAAAATAAACCCTCGTGTTCCCTTTGAGGTGAGAGCATTCTTATATTGACATTAGTAAGAGCCAACACATACAGAAAAGAAAATACCCCCTCGGTAATTCAGGGACCCTGCCCTCACCTAGATAGGAATCATCCCCGGAAACCATGCTGTTCTACGTAAGTAAACCCTGCTACAGCACCACAGGGACCATCGCACCTCATCCTCGCTGCTGGGAGGCAGGCAAGTGACTTACTTACAGATTCAGGAGCTGAGGCCTCCGGGGAGTCAAGCTACATGCTTGGTCACTTAACTATTCTTCTAGAAGGGAAATGAGAGTTGAACCAAGTTCCATAAGACTCAGAAGACCGTGTTCTTATAAATCTCACCAAGACACTGTGCGCAATATCTAAAAGAACTTGCCACAATGGTGGAAATAGCCCCTTAACTGTTGCTATTAGGCACGTGGGGATTCTTGGACACTGGGGACTAAGCTTTCCTTTGTGCTTAACTAATTTAAATTTAAACATCCACATGGAGTTAGGAGCTGTCCTCCGACCCAGTGGAGGGTGACATGGTTTTGTATAGAAAATACCATAAGAGCAGACCTTTGCCCTCCTCAAAGGAGAAGCCAAAAGACAAGAGCCACCAGTTCATCAGATTGTTCACCGATCTTCTCTTAATGGAGATGCTGACAGAATTCTTACAGTGTCTGAAGGAAGACGATTTGTCCACAGACTTGGTTACTCAGATTTAAAGAGCCCTGCCTTCGTAAGTATCAGCATCCAGCAGAAGACAAAGATGGTGGCTGTAAGGCGCCCTGTGTCACCTACTCATGGAATGAATAAAAACAGTCGAGGCAAATGGAACCATTTCAACAGGTCATCACTTATTCTCCTGATGGACTTAGAGACACTCTTGTTTCTTCTAATAGCCGGTCTTCTAATGCTAAAAGAATAACCTCAAATAGATCCGCCACTGACTTGACAGATAACAGTGAACTCAGCAGGGATAACAGCCATCTAGCTTCTACTTCTGCAGCTAAGGACGGAGGACAGCAGTGTATGTCATCTGGTCAGTGTAACCGACACTTGTCACTTAGCTGCTGGTGCCCACTTAATGGAAAATCCAAAAGTAGGGGGGGGATCTCAGAACAAGGGAAAGAACTCCAATTAAAGGGACAATGGAACATAGCATTCTCTTATGAGGAGACAAGTTCTCCTCATGCATTCTGCTTCATGTTTGCCATTTAACTGTCTATAATTCAGAGCCAGAGCTGTGGGCAGCAGGCCCAGGCCTCACCACAGGCCCAGAAATGACAGAGCAGAACAGCAATAGACTCTGACAGAATCGGCAAATTCATCACAGCTGGATGGGGGAGCCGTATCAGTGTGTTCTGCAAAGCCAGCAGGGAGCTGGTAGAGGAGGTAATGACAGTGGGAAATGATGGCAAACCCCACCCACTGTCACCAAAAAAAAAGTGGGTGGAATCCTGAAAGTTGGGTATGGGAGCCCATGCTAAGCAACATGAAAGATGGAAGAACAACAGAGAAAAGGAGCAATTAAAGCCAGTAAAGTAACACAGATGGGATGGGAGTGGTTAAGAGTCACATACTCCTAATGCAAAGGACCTAAGTTCAGTTCCCAGCGCCCGTGTTAGGTGGCTCACCACTGCCTGTAACTCCAGCACCAGGGGAATGCAACTCTGGTCTCCAAGGATGACTACACATATGTATGCATATACACACACACGTGCGCGCACGCACACACATGCACACGTGTGTGCACACACACCAGTTTGAAAGGATAAAAGTAAATATTTAAAGAGAAAGAAAGGTGGGCAGTTGGCGTGGAGCACACTTTTAGTCCTTGCAGTCGGGAGGCAGAGGCAAGCAGATCTCTGTGAGTTCAAGGCCAGCTGGGTCTACATAGCAAGATCCATGCCAGCCATGCATAGTGAGGTCCTGCCCCAAAGCAAAACAAACAGTAAGACAAGTGACAGAAAGCAAGAAAGGGTTTTCCCTCTAGAGAGCACATCACGAGCCTCCTCTGCATGGTGTCTTTGAATGCACTGATCTCCTCTGAAGGTGGAGCCTTCACATTGTGTTGTTGGTTTCTGCTGAGGGCCCAGCACACACAGCAGACCCTTAGAAGGCTAATCTGTTCAAGGTCATTATGCTGTGGGACCATATCACGTTAACCATTCAGTAGGTGTGAGTGAGGCCTGAGGCTGAATTTCTAACAAGCTGCCAGGGAATCTCAGCGGGTCACACTGGCTGACCAGGCCTTTACTCTCTCCATTAGGCATAAGCTAATGCAATTGGTTGAGAGCTGACCCAGATGCTTCAGATACTTAAGTTTGATTTCCATTAATAGAATTGCTTCATGCTATGACTGCAAGCTGAACCCACAACCATAGCTGGTGATCTTGGGTCATTGTCACACTCATACTCCCATGCACACACACATTTGCAAATGCACGCACATGCATGCACGAGCGCACACACACACACACACACACACACACACACACACACTGCTCTAGCTTGAATTCTAAATGTTCCCCTACAGCTCATTGCTGTAGACCTAGTTCCCAGTGTAGCAGTGTTCAGGGGTGGAGCTTTGGGATGGACCAGATCAGGAGGTCTCTCTCTGATTCGCTGAGGGATTAGCTCACTGATGGTCTTATAATTTGATGGCATCATAGGAAGTCAGTGGAAATGTCAGGAGGTGGCAGTCGTGAGAAACAGGCCACTGGGAACTTGGCTTGGAAGACTATATCTTCTATTCACCACCCTCTCTCTCACCATCCCTCTCTCCCATCTCTTTCCCCTCTCTGGCCACTATGGCTGAGCAGCTTGGCATCACCACGACCTTCTCCCTCACCTCAGTCCAGGAACAACAGAGCCAAATGTCCACGCACAGATCCTTCTGAGCCAAAATAAAATGTTTCCTGCTTTAAATTGATTTTTTCCCCACAGGTACTTGGTCACAGTGGTGGAAAACTGACACACAAAAGCATGTGGGGTGATAGAAAATACAGTGGAAGGGGGATTCCTATGCTCCCCAGCAGCTGGTATGTCACACGTGGGTCCTATGCTCCCCAGCAGCTGGCATGGCATGTGGGTCCTATGCTCCCCAGCATCTGACATGTCACGCGTGGGTCCTATGCTCCCCAGCAGCTGGCATGTCATGTGTGGGTAGGGCGCCCTGAGCCCCAGTGCTGTGCCTTGGTCACCACACGTGGATTTTACAATTTTACAATTGCTTTATTGTTGCTTCTGTTTTGAGACAGGCTCTTTCTCTGCAATGCATTCTAGTCTGGCCCAAAACTCACTACGTAGTTTAGGCTGGCTTCAAACTCACAATGACCTCCTGTTTCAGCCTCCTAAGTGCCGGGATTCCAGGCAGGAGCCAACTGAACAGCTAGAATTGCTTTCAGACAAAGTCACTCAGAAACAAGATCGCAAACATGTCTCCTCTCTCACACTGACTGTACGCCCCAAAGTGGCTGTCGATGCAGCGAGCTTGAGGACCCTGAAAACGTGTTTGGCTCTGCAGGAATGATTATAATGGATTAATCATATCTGGGGAACATGGCATGCATTGTGGCCAGCAGGGGGCAGACTGAGCAAGCAGGAAGGTCTCACAAGGTGGCCTTTCTGGCTTCTGATCCCAGAGCAAGAAGCCAGATAATTCCCACACATTGCTCAGAGCGTAGGCAGCATGAAGTCCCCCTACCAGAGGTAGTGCTGATACCGCTTCATCCTGCCCATAGGCTTTCTCCTGAAGAATCAGGTCCTAGGTCCTCTGCCTCCAGTGCAGTGTGAGAAAAGTACACTAAGCCAAAAGAGAATGCCAACCCCATGCCCCATAGCAATGAGTGACTAAAAATGTGGAATAGTTATACAGTGGAATAGTACAGGGCCATAAAAAGGATTTAATCATGGCATTTGCAACAACATAGACACAACTGGAGAGCATTACTGTCAGTGAAATGAGGCAAACACAGGAAGTATCACGTGTTCTAAATCATGTATAGAAATGAAACAGTAGAGCCTGAGACAAGGAAGGGAAAGGGGAACACAAAGATATTAAGAGAGACCATGGAAGGTGCACAGGCTCACATTCAACTGCCTTTCTAGTACAATTCAGGACCACCCGCCCAGGTGTGGCACCACACACAGCGACCTGGGCCCTCTAACACCGGTCACTAGTCTAAAAAATGCTCCCAAAGATTTGCCCGTTGGTCGATCTAATGAGGTAATTTCTTAATTGAGGCCCTCCCTTCCCAGGTGTCTGGTTTATGTCAAGTTTGACAAAACTAACCAGCACAATTTACTTCCTGCCAAATTGACATACAAATAAATCTTTATTAAACCATAACATTTCCTCTTTTGTTTATCCTCATGATTTCATGTTAATGACACAGTACAAAACAGTGTAACTCCATCCTTTCAAAAATTGAAAGTTTCTTTAAGGTACCCAGACTCTTAACTGTGGCATTCTACAAAATCAAAAACAAATTAAATGTTTCCTTATTTCAAAAGGGAAGAACTAGGGCATAAAAGCAATCAGACTTAACGAGAAAAAACATCCAGCTGTGTATCTGCAAATCTTGAGCTCAGTGCCTGACATCTGGGACTCAGTTCTGATTTTCTGGGCTCCGAGGGGCTTAACTAACTCGACATCTCTAGCTCTTCCATCTGTAGCACACATAGCTTGTCTAACAGATTGGACTGGCTCTGCTCCACATCTGCTGGTGTCCTTGGTGGTCATCCCAGGGTCTCAGTACATCCAATATACAGGAGACCTCTACTAAAACATCCCCAGTGGCTTCTTCAGGAACTCCAGCCCTGCCAATAGCGCCAAGTCTCAGCCTTTCTTCATGGCCCTTTCAGTTCTGGGATTTCCACTGCAGCCAAGGATGCACCTTCATCTACACCTCTCCTAGCCTCTCTTCAAGGAGACTAAAACCCCACCATACAGTGCCAACCCCCAGATGTGCCCCATGATCCTTCCATGCTTTCCAAACCAATACCGTGGAAAGAGTCTTACACATTACTAAGTTCAGCTGCCAGCTTGAGATCCAGCCCCAGTCCCATAGTGGACCACAGCTTCCTGACCCTGAGAAAACAGTACCCAGGAGATCTGAACCCCAGTGATGCTGGTCTCTTATTAATGATGGCTGATTTTTTTTTTCAGCTTCAGTTAAACAGCATCCATTGTCCCCGTAGAGCAATGGTTTCACTTCCAAAGACTCTTAATTCAAAACTACCACAAAAATGGCACCAATAAAGTTTTTAAGGGCCTCTCTGAAACTTCACAAGCCATTCCTCCGCCATCTGCACCGCTCTCGTGACCATCCTCCACACTCCCACAGAGTGGCCCATGAAGGTCTAAGCACTCAATGGCTTTTTAGCCCAAAGCTCCAAGCACTTCTACAGTACTCCCCCCAAAACAACATGGCCAGCTCTATCACAGCAACAATCCACTCTCCGATACAATTTCTGCCCCAGTTTACTTTTGTTGCTCTGGAAAAACACTGACCAAAGCAGCTTTTATTTCCACTTCCGGGACACAGCCCATCAAGGAGAGGCCAAGGCAGGAACTGAGGCAGAGACACGGAAGGAACACTGCTTACTGGCTTGCTCCTCAGGCTCACATTCAGCTACCTTTCTGATATAACCCAGAACCACCCGCCCAGGTGAGGCACCGCACACATTGGGCTGGGTCCTCCCACATCAGCCACGAATCAAGAAAATCCCCACAAACCTGTCTGTGCGCCAGTGTGATGAAGGCAATTCTCAACTGAGGTCCTTTCTTCCCAGGTGGCTCTAGTTTGTGTCCAGTTGACAAAAGCTAACCATCCCAGAGGTAATTCCTATCCAGACTATTAGTGCATATATCAACAAAATTCAGGTCCTATTGGAAGCTGTTACAGTATAGATATGGCTGCAGATATGACCAGCAGCTTAGTGGTGCTGATAGTCCATGCATCACTCCTATTCTTATAGATTAAAATTTTAAATGTACAGAGTCATCATTGTAGGTGTTTTAGTACTAGATTTACTACAATTCCATGATGTAAAATGTCAAATATTATTGAGATAAAGATTGAGGGAGGGAGGAAAGAGGAGAAGGAAAGAAAATGTGGGAAAAGGAAAGGCAGAGGAAGGAAGAGAAGGGAGAAGTGAAAAGAGAGTGGAATGTGGGAGAAAGGGAGGGAGGGAAAGACAGAGGGAGAGGAAGATGGAGGGAGAGAAAGACAGAGGGAGGGAAAATGGAAAGATGCTTTTTTTGAAGACTCATTTGTTTATGTATTTTATGTATATGGGTACTTTATCTGTATGAACATCTGCACACCAGAAGATGGCATCAGACAGTTGTGAGCTGCCATGTGCATGCTGGGAATTGAACTCAGGACCTTCAGAAGAGTATTGAGTGTTCTTAACCACTGAGGCATCTCTGCAGCCCCAGAAAGGTATTTCTTAATAATGCTTGTTACAGTTCTATGTCTTTCTGACCAGCCATGAGCTCCAAACACCAAGAAACTAGACCATTTGTGACCAGCCATCACTTATTAATAAGCCCTACTTATTTCGAATACCTTAGCAATGAGTATCAGTAGGCATTCAGCTGGGCATGATGATGCCTGCAATTCTAGCACTTGGGAAACAGGGTCAAAATGGTTGCCAGTTGAGCATACATTACTAGATAGTGAAAATTATCTAAAAAGACACTAATTTAAAAAAAAAAACAGGATGATAAAGGTATTCATCCCTCCCTGGAAACTGGACTAACTTGCACCTGCTTTGACTATAGACTGTCGACAATGGTGCCTTGTTATATCCTCAGTGCAGAACCCCGGAGAGCTGTTTCCACTTCTCTGAGAATCGGCCTGACTGTGTATAAATAAATGAGCCAACAGAGCTCACTAGAGAAGAAAGAATGTAGGTCAGACTTGAGTCACCCAAGCTGAGAGTTCCCTAGGCCAGCTAACACTAACTGGCCCCAGAGGACAACTGGCCCCAGATCCCAATAAGGCTCAGCCAAGACCAGAAAAGCGATCTGTTGAACACAGCCCAAATACTGACCCAGACCACTGCCCACTAAATATTTTCCTTTTTAAGCCACCTACTTTCAGGTATTTGTTATGCAGCAAGAGCTAACACACGCAGAGGTCATGTTTTATTTGTCCTTATGTCACTAATACTCAGCACGGTGCAATATGAGACTTGATAAATAAATGGTAAATCAATAAATTTGAAAATGAGCCCATTCATATAACTGACCAATGGTTTGCCTTTATGTTCAGCAAGGTATGCTGGCTGTGGTGGTTTGAAAGAAAATGGTCCCCAAAGGGAGTGGCACTGTTAGGAGGTGTGGTCTTGTTGGTGTAGCTATGGTCTTGTTGGAGGACATGTGTCACTGTGGAGGCGGGCCTTGAAGTCTCATATATGCTCAAGATACTGCCTAGTATCTCAGACCATGTCCTGTTGCCTGCAAGATGTAGGACTCTCAGCTCCTTCTCCAGCACCATGTCTGCCTGCACGCTGTCATGCCCCACCATGATGATAATGAACTGAACCTCTGAGCTATAAGCCAGCCCCAATTAAATGTTTTCCTTTATAAGAGTTGCCATGGTCATTGTGTCTCTTCACAGCAATAGAAACCCTAACTAAGACAGCGGCAAACAATACTATTCTTTCTGGAGTGATAGAGAGGGGACCATTTGGTCAACAGTAATGTCTAGGGTTCTGAGTAACAGATGGAAGATGGGGAGCCCCTACTCTGACATCTGAGGCTCAAACATCATTTGTAAAGAATATAAACCTAAACCAGATGTTAAAACAAAAACTAGAATAACCTATGTGTCCAGATGGAGGTGTGAGCCAATAAAACATGGAACACTTATTTAGTCCATTTTTAATTTTTAATCCTCTTTCCTTTGCATGTGTGTATACATGTGGTTGTGTGTGTGTGTGTGTGTGTGAGTGTGTGTGTGTGTAGACACACATGGACTAAAGTGCTTGTTCAGAAAGTTGACAGCTTTATCCTGTGTCACAGCCTGAGCCTGGGAGAGTCAGAATCATAGGTAAGATACTTGGAACAGTAAATGAGGTCTTTCTAACTGTTTGCTACAGAAAGTTTCCTAGCCCAGTGAGAAAGCATGCAAATCTAAGCCTTGCATGCTGTCTCCTGATGGCCCAGAGGCATAGAGAAAGCCACTGGGTGCCTTGCTTCCAAGAAGGACTACACTACAAGCCAGTCCACAACAGTGATTCATACTAGATCCCTAACCAGGGAGCGGCTTTACAGAACTTGCCAGTACATCATCAGCCCCTATAGCCTTTCTCCTGTGAGGAGGCTGTGGCACAGGAAAGAGACTAGCTGGGGAGGTAGAGATGTCTTCAGGAAGCATCTATGGCCATAAAAACCACCTATTCCCCAGGTATGGAAGCTTATGGGATTCCACCCACATCTCAGGGCTCCAGATTCTTGAGACAATTCACATAATGAACCTAAGCTGTCCTGCTGCTATGGATGGTCCAAGGGTTTGCTCCCTCTGAGGAAACCTGGAGTTCCATGGGGTCCTGGAATGGTAGAAACAGATATGCAAGAGAAATGGAAAGAAGTCTGCCTGGGCCTGGGCACTTTTCATCAGAGTGAGGCGTGGAGAGTTGACCACTATGCCACACTCCCACGGGAAGGTGACTTGAGAAGTCATCATTTGCTCCCTGCAGGGCAGGCACATAATCCTAAGAGCCAATGTGGCTTGTTTGTGACAGAGGAACAGGCAATACCAAATAATGCTGGACATCCATCTGATCTTCAAGTCCTGGCTCAGGGATTCCATCTTGTAAGGTTTTCCAGAGGAGAAGTGTGGGAAGACACTAGCAAAGGTAAGCTTGCAGAGAAGGGTGTGGAAACCCGGGGAGGCCTGGGTCTTGACAAGTGTCAAGAGCCTGAAGCTTACCTGCAATGGTGCTAGCAAGCAGTAGGCATGAAGAATGGGAAGACCAGATTGCCCTAGAGAACCTAAACCTTCCCGACAACTGTGTGTGTGCTTGTGTGTACATGTATGTTGTGCACTCTCACACATGTACACCTATGTGTGTTTGTAGGGATGTACATTTGTATGCTATGCATGCATGTGGAGGCCAAAGGACAACCAACCTGGGGTGTCGTTCCTCAGGACCCATCTCCACCTTAGGATTTTTGGGGTTTTTTTTATGATTGTTTTTTGAGACAGTACGTCTCATTGGCCTAGAGCTCAGCAAGTAGGCCCACCTAGCTGGCCGATGAACCCTAAGACTGTCTGTCTCCTCGCCAGTGTCTGGAATTACAAGGAGATGCTACCACACTGATCCTTGTGTGACAGTGTTCTAGTCACATTTCTATTGCTCTAATGAAATAATTTAGAGGAAGAAAGGGCTTATTTAACCTCATAATTTATAGTCCATCATTGTGGATGTCAGGGCAGGACCTCGAAGTAGGAACTTGAAGGCAGACAAGTCGGTATCCCACATGGCATTATCTCTGATCCAGTAACTCATTCACAGCCAAGGAACAGCAACAGAAACCGCGGAGGAGGGCCACTTTCTTGGACCAGGCTTTTTCTTTTAGGCCACCAACCAGCTCCCAAATCATGACACAGAGACTAATTAATTTTGAATGTTCGACCTAGCTTAGGCACATTTCCACCCAGCTCTTTTAACTTAAATTAACCTGTTTCTGGTTATCTAACTTTTGCCTCTGGGCTTCTTACCTTTTCTTGCTTTCTTGCTGTCTCTGGCTCACTGACTGATGGCTGCCTGGCTTCTGGCCCCAGGAAATCTCCCCTTCTTCTCTGTTCCCGCCTCTCTCTCTCTCTCTCTCTCTCTCTCTCTCTCTCTCTCTCTCTCTCTCTCTCTCTTCTAGATCTCTCCTCCTATTTATTCTCTCTGTCTGCCAGCCCCAGCTATTGGTCATTCAGCTCTTTATTAGACCAATCAGGTGCCTTAGGCAGGCAAGGTGAAACAAATGCAACACGTGTTTGCATAATTAAACACACATCCTTCCATCATTAAACAAATGCACCATAAACAAACATAACACACCTTTACACCATTAAAGTAATATTCTGCAGCATAAGCAAATGTAATACATCCAGTTAAAATCATCTTCTACAACACTTACTGGATCATTCCAGCTCATACTCTGCTAGCCTTCTTATATAGCTCCAAATCACTTGCCCAGGGAATGGTGCCACCCACAATGGACTGAACCTTCCTACATCAATTAACAATCAGGACAGTTCCAATGCCCATAAGCCATTTGATCAGGGCTAGCTCTCAATTTAGGTTCCCTTCTCGGATGACTCTAGGTTGTGTCAGGCTGACAGTTAAAGCCAACAGGGACGCACGTCAGGCACTTTAATAAATGAGCTGTATCTCTCCAGTCTTTGAATTTCCTCTTGAAAGTAATATGAGCTTTTTATTCTGAATTGGATAAAAGACACTTTGACACAGAACCTGGCACACAAGGAAGGCTCAAATACAGTTGGATTAATACATTCTTAATAGTCTATTACTTCTGGGAGACTCTTTGTTAACTTTTAGTTATATTCCTAAAAGGAGCTGTTACACATTGAATGATTATTAAAGTACTGTCTCACTATCTCATATTAAGCTGAACACTGTGAAGACAGGAAAATTAAAACTGATGGCTGGCTCTCACACCCAGAAATTTTAATTTAATTGATCTGGGTACTTCCTGGCACTGTGATTTTTTAAAAACTGCTCCAGTCATTCAGATGAATGGGCAGCCGTGTTTAAGACACAAAAACTGTTTACTCTTAGGACATCCATTATCCCAGCTGCGCAGAAGACAAAGATTCTCCTGATGTGAAAGGTCCTTCTGTACACTGTGAATGTGTTGCTTTTACTGGTTGATGACTGAAGTTCCTTTGGCCTATGGCAGGGCAGAATATAGCTAGGAGGGAAAGCCAAACTAAATACAGGGAGAAAGAAGGCGGCGTTGAGGGAGCCGCCAGCAGCCACCGCAGAAGCAAGATGTAAGGCCACGAGTCTCATGGTAAAGTATAAAATAATAGAAATGGGTTAAGCTAAAAGTAAGAGTTGGTGATAAGCCCAAGCCATCGGCCAAACTTTTATAATTAATATAAGTCTCTGAGTGTTTATTCAGGAACTGGCAGACGGGTGAGAAAATAATTTGCCCAGAACCACATAGTTTAGTAAGTAGTAAATTTAGGACATGAAGCTGGCACAGATGCCAGACATATGAAAAAATCTCTGGCAACTCCCTGCTTCATCTTGCTCCTGTTCTCCAAAATCTCCCAATACTTGCAGCATTGGGATAATAATCCTTTTTGGTGAATTTTGGAAGCTGGGGTGACCTGTGTCCTTGTAAAAGAGAAAGCCTGACAAACACACCAGCAGGTAGAGTTTATGAGTTAGGCTTGCTTAGAGCAGCAGGGCTAGGTAGATTGAACACACACAAAGAGACCGTGTATGTAGCCCATGACAACTGAACTGCCGTGGAACAAAGGGGACAATGCCAGGATTCAGCTGAGGAGGTGTGGAAGAGTGGATGCTGACGAGCCCTTCCCAGTCTGTCAATGCAAGCAGCTGGCTGCTCTTTTGGTAATTCTTTATTTCCTCCCAAAGGACAAAGCATGTTTTACACACAGACACGTCCGTCAGCAGCTGCACTGGTGGCTTCAGAAGCAGAGGGAGGGGACAGGAAAGATCAGAGTGGGGGGTTCATGATTTTCTCTTTTCCCTCTCAAATGTGTTAAGCTAATAAAATAAAGAAAGGAAATAGATTGCTAAATGGCAGTGAGGTTGTGTCCCTGCAGGTGAGCATAGAAGAAAATACTGCATCCAGTCACCACCATGCCCTCATTGTTCAGAGGGCAGCAGGGTCGGGTGGGGAAGCACCTGTTTTAGTTCAGTGTGCCTGAGACCTAACTCTGCCCAATAATCTTCCTGCATATTAATCCTATATTCGTGGATCCTCTGTTTGGTTTTAAGTAACACAATATAACCTGATCAATAATCAGAAGAAAGCTGGGCAGTGGGGTGATGGTTCACACCTTTAATCCCAGCACTCAGGGGACTGAGGTAGGCAGATCTTTATGAGTTCAAGGCCAGCCTGGTCCACAGAGTGAGTTCCGGGACAGGCTCCAAAGCTACAAAGAAACCCTGTCTTGAGAAACAAACAAAAAAGAAAGAAAGAAAGAAAGAAAGAAAGAAAGAAAGAAAGAAAGAAAGAAAGAAAAAAGAATCAGGAGAAAAAAATCAAATAAACTATCCCAAGGCATTCTACCTCACAGGACCCAAAAGAGGACTCAAAAAGGCCTCAGGAAGGATCAGGAAGGTTATAAAGGATGTGTTCCATGTCTAACCCAGACTCTCCCTGCTCCTGTCTGTAGACTAAGGAGTATGGTTACTACAAGGCAAGCTACACACAAACAATGACACTTCCCTGAATTCCAGATTCCTGGGAGAGGGGGCTGGCAGGCTCTACCTTGAGTTGTGGTAATTCTTAGCCTCATTAACTGGGGTCAGGGATGTGTGGTAAATTGGTTACCAAACCTCACAGCTCCTGCATGTGAGGGGAACACTTACAAAAAAGAAGAGTCATTTTAAACTTCAGGTAATGCTCCAGAAACTGCTATGAGCAGGTGAAAAACGATGCCTGGTCTTCACACCCCCGCGGGCCCTGCTCCAGCCCTCCACAGCACACAGCTGTCAACACCCCAGAAGCCATTCTGTCCACTTTGTCAGAGGCAGCCCGGGCTTGGACCAGAGACATCATCTCCGTGCTGCAGTCTGCAGCAATGTGAAGCCTCTACTCAGGTGAAGTTGGGACTCTTGACTTCACTGCAGAGAAAAGCTTTAGGACTATGTGGTAGTTTGAATGAGAATGGCCCCAGAGGTTCATGTATTTGATTGTTTTGTTCCCAGCTGATGGCCTGTTTGGGAAGGATTAGGAGGTGTAGTCTTGTGGAGGAAGTGTGTCCCTGGGGCTAGGCTTTGAGGTTTCAAAAGCCCATTCCAGGCCCAGTATCCCTCTGTCTGCCTTCAGAACAGAATGTAAGAGCTCAGCTCCTGCCCCAGCACCATGCCTGCCTGCTTGCAACCACACTCCCTGCCATGATGTTCATGAACTACCTCTCTGAAACTGCAAGTAAGTCCCCAATCAATGTTTTCTCCTGTGAGTTGCCATGGGTCTCTTCACAGCAATAGAACAGTGACTGAGACAGACAAGTTAGCATGGAGTAGAGATGGAGTTTATTAGAGAAAGTTACACACAAGTATTAGGGAAAGAGAAGGGTGTTTATAAAAAGGATAGTACATGCCCAAGGGTGGGGTGGTGCTGTGGGATAATGCTCTTGTACACTGTAAAGATTTGTCACTCGCCAGGCAGTGGTGGCGCACACCTTTAATCCCAACACTTGGGAGGCAGAGGCAGGCGGATCTCTGTGAGTTTGAGTCCAGCCTGGTCTGCAAGAGCTAGTTCCAGGACAGGTTCCAAAGCCACAGAGAAACCCTGTCTCGAAAAAACAAAAACAAAAACAAAACAAAAAAAAAAAAGATTTGTCATTCATATTGGTTTAATAAAATGCTGACTGGCCAGTAGCCAGACAGGAAGTATAGGTGGGGCAACCAGACTAGGAGAATTCTGGAAAGAGGCACAGTCACCATCTAGAAGGAGAGGAAGCAAGATGTGAAAGCCTTACTGAGAAAAGGTACCAAGTCACATGGTTAAACATACACAAGAATTATGGGTTAATTTAAGATATAAGAGCTAGTTTGTAATAAGCCTGAGCTAATAGACCAAACAGTTTATAATTAATATAAACCCCTGTGTGTTTCTTTGGGACTGAATGGCTGTGGGACCAGGCAGGACAGAAACTTTCGTCTACAAGGGTGGGATTCTCAAGAGAGAGTTGTGTTAAAAGAGTAGCCACATGTTCAATTGGCAGCTTCTGAGATCACATTGCTCAAGGGGTTTTTAAGTAACACACCTCCATCTCCTTTTTTCCCTTTGTTTTCTAAGTTTGTTTAATTTTTTATTCATGCATGGTGTGTGTGTATGTGTGTAGTTGTACCTACAGAGGCCAGAAGAGAGTCTAGTACCCCCTGGAGCTAGAGTTACAGGCAGTTGTGAGCCACCTGACACAGGTACTAAGAACTGAACTCAAGTCCTCTGCAAGAGTTGTTTCTCCAGCCCCCACTTTCTTCCCCTTTTATGATAAATGAGATTATAACATAGCTCTAGAGGTACCTTAGAACAAATTGCAGCCTGATTAGATAAAACATGGACCATAGGGGTTGCACAAGACCTACAAGACATGTCTTTTATTATAAATGTAGGTTTTTGTGGGATTCCTAGAAAACTTCAGGTTTACAGTTGGGAAAGGAGAAAGGCCAGACTTGAAGTTCATGTACATCTGGGCCATAAGCACAGCTCATCGCTGTTTTAACATTCTTTTTTTTAATATTTATTTATTTATTATGTATACAGTATTCTGTCTGTGTGTATGCCTGCAGGCCAGAAGAGAGCACCAGACCTCATTACAGATAGTTGTGAGCCATCATGTGGTTGCTGGGAATAGAACTCAGGACCTTTGGAAGAGCAGGCAATGCTCTTAACCTCTGAGCCATCTCTCCAGCCCCATAAGACCTTTTTTTTTTTTTTTTTTTTTGGTTTTTCAAGACAGGGTTTCTCTGTGGCTTTGGAGCCTGTCCTGGAACTAGCTCTTGTAGACCAGGCTGGGCTTGAACTCACAGAGATCCGCCTTCCTCTGCCTCCCGAGTGCTGGGATTAAAGGCGTGCACCACCACCGCCCGGCCTGTTTTAACATTCTTATTTGAAATATCTCGATATAAAAGGAATAATATCTCTATGTAGACAACATTCACAAAAAATTTTGTTAACTGTTCTAGAATTCTAGACAGTTCACTGTCAAAGACTTTAGCTACTCTGAGACAAGGGTTCCTTTCCTCTCCCATGGCTTTCTCTCAGTTTTCCATGTCCTTCTATCCTGCCTGCAAATCCAGGGTAAGCAATGAGCTGTGCCCAGCCTGGCAGTCCAAGCAGACTTCTGTGACTGTTGAAGAACCGGTGAACACAGGCAGAGCCCTGATTCACTGGTGGCGATGCTCCAGCTGCTTCCTTCAAGGTTCCAGAGAGAAAGAATGCAGAGAAGGGAACCTACACATTGGTGATACAGGCCATGGAGCAGTGTAAGATTCTGGTCCTTGCTGATCTGGACACCTGATGGGAAAAACTCACAGAGGATTGTTTCTCCACCCTTGCTAGGGTGGGAGAAAGCAGGTCCTTCTCTTGTGGACCACAAGCAGAAGAACTCATAACCCATGGGCTTCAGGAAAACACCATGGACCCCATCCTTGTCAACATTTCCACAGATATTTAGGAGGTCTTGTTAACCCCACTGGGTGAGAATAAAGAACACTAGCACAATTTCTGAGCCAAATTTAAAGCAGGTTTTATTAAATACTGGCCAAGGCGATGGACATTGGCCAGGCCCATACCCAGGATCCCCAGAGAATGGCTGTGAATTACATTGGTCAGATGCTTATAAAGGAAAACCCACGAGGCAAGCATACCTCCTGATGTATACTTCCTGCATATGTACCTCCCTGCCTACAAGTGATCAAGCACATCATGTACAATTGGAGCGAGCAAATTTGTTTGCAGACATGAAAACATGTGGCTTGCTATCTTAAATGAACAGCAGCCCCCAGAATGCCAGGAAGTTCTCTGTTCTTGAACAAGTGGGGCTTACGGGTCAGAGGCATTTTGCTTTACAGATTTCTTTTTTTTTTTTTAGTTTTTTTAAAGATTTTATTTATTTATTATGTATACAGTATTCTCATATTCTCAGTATTCTGTCAGAATGTATGCCTGCAGGCCAGAAGAGGGCACCAGATCTCGTTACAGATGGTTGTGAGCCACCATGTGGTTGCTGGGAATTGAACTCAGGACCTTTGGAAGAGCAGGCAATGCTCTTAACCGCTGAGCCATCTCTCCAGCCTGCTTTATAGATTTCTTAAGCATAGTAATTTAAACTTAAAAGATAACTTTACTTCTGAGTAAATAGGGACCATAGGGACCTTGGGGAAGGGTTGAAGGAGGGAGGGGAGTGGCAGGGAGGGGAGCAGAGAAAAATGTAGAGCTCAATAAATATCATGGAAAAAAAAAAGATAACGTTAGCCCTCACAATGTTCTTTTGGCCTTTGTCTATGGTACCTTCTTGAAGTGGGAATGTTCTGGTCACACCCAAGCTGCACAGTAGGCTCCATAAGATGAAGTAACTCAGCAATCGTTACAAAAGCTAGATCGACAAAAGTTCAGTATTCAGAGACCCAAATATCTTTTCTTCTTTTAAACCACCATTTCTATTATATATTTGTAGGGAAAGGGGAGATGATTACCTACAGAATGATAGGTCAATTAATGCTCCCCCTGCATGAGACAGTGCTCTATAACTTGACTGCACCAGGACTGCAGAAGGTGAAAATAAAATTGCAGGTCTCATCTCCAGAGCCAGACCTCTGTGAGGTTTTGTCATTTGCATTTAAATGAGTTTCCAGCTAGAGTTGATGCCACAGGTCTGGGATTCCATTTCTGAGACCCACTAAAGATAGAGCTAGCAACTCTCTTGTTCAAATGCATGATGTTAGCAGTTTGCAGGTAAACAAGACTAAGAGACCCATCTAACAAAACTCTCTGTGCCGGGGTTTCTGGCAGATAGGGCAGTGGCAAAGTCAATCCCATCAGTCTCTCCATGGGGCTGAGCAGGATGGTGAGTGTCCACGACCCAGACCTCCCCGCTGGCCACCTGAGAGAAACACACTGAGTCGGGAGTCTTGTTGAGGGAGGATCTTGTTTTATTGTGTCAGGCAGGAACTTATATAGGGTTGCGATAGGGAGTGGATGTCTTGGGACAGGGTGAAGAGGAGTGGGAAATAAGGGCCAATAATATTTTACCACGTTAGTGGTGGCTGGGCAGAGGCAGACTTAGGTCGGACTGTGCTGAGTCACTCATATGTGGAAGTTATGGCCAAAGACAGGTCACTAAACTCAAGTTAGGCTCAGGAAGTAACACTGGGCCTCACACCTGGGCCTCATGAGGCCCAACATCTCTGCCCTGACTTTTCATTTGCCCACATCTTAGAACTTTGGGGAAAGGGTAATTGTGACGTTGCACAAAGGAGCACACAAAAGTAAAGTAACCCAGCAAGGCAATTTCTTTCTGCAAAAGGTGTGGGTAGCAGAACCCAGGCTAGCATGAACACGTGACCAAGATGACATCTGTCTATTATTCCTGATACAGGTGATAACTTCATTTCATCCCATCAACGCTCAACTTCACAATCTGGCATGATTGGCTAATCTGTGCAAAGGGGAAAGGGAGGTTCAGAATATGTGGGCCCTTGCCTAGCTACCTTGATAGAAAAAAAAAACAAAAACATTTCTCATGGATATACATATTTCTTTAAGTTTTTAGTCCTTCATCTAAATTCTGAAGGCAATTTTAACCTGATTTGACCTTGAAAAAAACAAAAAGTAGGTTGAGGGTTGTGCTGTAGAATATTATTTTAAGGTATGTTACTTTTGTTTATGCTCTGGAACATTTGTTTAACGATGCAAAGATGAGTTTGATTAAATAAAATTCACCTGCAGTGAGGAGGCTAAGTCAGCAACTGGCTGACAGGAAGGTGTAGAGAGGAGCCACGTGGAGAAAGGTTCTTACAGAGGGGCGAGGAGAAGCGTGAGACCTTCTTGGGAAACAGGAGGAGTGAGCTGGTGAGCTGCGGGCTCTTCAGCCTCTCCAGGGAGCAGGTCTCCGCCTCAACCTTTGAATCTTGAGTTCTTTAGAGGAACAGAGATTTAGATAAGTTCCTGTTGTATCTTTGAAAGAGTCAGTGCCTGAAGGAACAAAATTTCCTCAGGCTGCAGCTTTTGCTGTGGAACCACTGCCGACAGCAGTGGAGTTGCAGTTGCTGACTAGAATAGCCATAGCTTAAAAGGCAGTAACAATTGAAAAGAAAACAAAATCGGCGCCCCACATTGGGCACCAAAATGTTGTATGTTTTACTCTCTTGACTTTTGGGGGGCCCACTAGCTCCCAAATAAGTCACACCCAGAGGCTTATTCTTAGTTTTGAATGCCTGGCCTTAGCTTGGCTTGTTTCTTGCCAGTTTTTCTTAACTTAAATAATTCTGACTACCTTTTGCCTCTGGGCTTTTATCTTACTCTATTTCTGTATACCTTTCTTTACTTCTTTCTCTTGCTATGTAGCTGGGTGCCTGCCCCTGATGTCCTCCTCTACTTGTTTTCTTGCTACTCCTCCTTCTCACATCTTCTCCTATTTATCCTCTCTGCCTGCCAGCCCCACCTATCCTTGCTCCTACCTTGCTATTGGCCATTCAGTGCTTTATTAGACCATCAGGTGTTATAGACAGGCAAAGAATAACAGCTTCACAGAGTTAAACAAATGCAGCATAAACAAAAGCAAAACACCTTAAAATAATAGTCCCCAACAGTGTGGTACGCACATAGTCTCAGCACTTAATCCCAGGGTTAATGCCCTATGTTTAGAACAAAACAAAGCAAAGTGGGGCTACAAGTCTACAAGAAAAGGTGGCCTGTCCTAGTCAGCTTTTCAGGTCTTGTGATAAACACTATTGCTGAGACAACTTATAGAAGTGAGGTCTACTTGCCTTACGGTTCCAAAGTAATAAGAGTTCATCCTAGCAGGGAAGCATGGCAGCAAGCAATAGACACAGCAGCTGTGGCAGAAGGCAAGTGCTGACATTTGAACCACGAGCAAGAAGCAGAGAGAGTGAATTGGGAGTGTTGAGAGGCATTGAAATCTCAAAGCCGACCCCTAGTAATGGGTGTTCTTTAGGAAGGTCACAACCCCTAAGCCTCCACAATTAGCACCAGCAATTGGGGACCCAGTGTTCAAATGCCAGAGCCTGTGGGCACATTCTCATTCAAACCACAAGGGGGACCCAGTGTTCAAATGCCAGAGCCTGTGGGCACATTCTCACTCAAACCACCACAAGGCCCATTAGAAAAACACACAAAATATAAGGGTAATGTTAGCATTCAGACACACCTGGCCGGCCCCCAGAGACCTGACAGAGTGAGTCACCCCAACGCACATGTGCTTGCCCTGGCATGTTCTGTGGTCTCTGTGCACATGCACTGCACCCTTCCCTTTAGAAAGGCAAATCCTGTCTGTTCACTTTCCTCTTCTTCCTTCTTTTTCTTCTTCATCTTCCTCTCTACCACCCACCTCTCTCTCTCTCTCTCTCTCTCTCTCTGGCCCTCTGCCTCTCTCTATACCTCTCTCTTTCTCTTTTTTTCTCTCTTTCCATCTTGGCTTCAGAGGAGGGACTATCTCCCTGGAAAAGGTTAACCTCATAGACTGAGCACGTAGCATAACTTAGCTCATAGCTATCTCTACACACATGCCTTCCTCAGCGTCTGCTTCATCTTTCCCATAAACTAACATTGCTACAGGCAACTTTTCTCTCTGGCTCAAACTGTACACGGATCACTCCATTTTCTTTCACCAGTTCCTGTCTCTGGTAGAGCAGTAAAATAGCAGAGCTGTTACTCCTATTGCAACGTCATTTTTTTGTTATTTGTTTGCTTGCTTGCTTGTTTTCAAGACAGGGTTTCTCTGTGTAGCTCTGGTTGTCCCAGAACTCACTCTGTAGTCGGGTCTGACTTCAAACTCCGAGATCTGCCTGCTGCCTCTGAAGGCTGGGATTAAAGGTGTGTGCCACCACAGCAAAGCAAAAATGATTTTTTGGGAGAGGAGGATTAATAACGTCACTTTTTCATTTAAAAAATATATTTGTAGGCAAGGTGAAAGATATACATGTCTTATCCTCTAACAATGTGTCTCAGGTAAATAATGTTGGAAAAGAGACTGTCTCCAGTGTCACACGATGAAGCGAAAGTAACTCAGTAATGCAGTTTAGTTTTTCAACAGGGAGCACAAGGACCCAAACTGGGCAAGCAAGGACACAGAACGAGGTGTTCATGGTCACACAGAGCAGGGTGTTCACAGTCACACAGAGCGGGGTGTTCACAGTCACACAGAGCAGGGCATTCACGGTCACACAGAATGGGGTGTTCACGGTCACAGAGCAGGGTATTCATGGTCACGCAAAGCGGGGTGTTCACAGTCACGCAGAGTGGGGTGTTCACAGTCACACAGAATGGGATGTTCATGGTCACTCAGAGCTGCGTGTTCACAGTAGCACAGAACAGGATGTTCACAGTCACACAGAGCGGGATGTTCATGGTCACACAGAGCGGGGTGTTCATGGTCACGCAGAGCTGGGTGTTCACGGTCACAGAGTGGGGTATTCACAGTCACACAGAGTGGGGTGTTCACAGTCACACAGAGCAGGGTGTTCACAGTCACACAGAGCAGGGTGTTCACAGTCACACAGAGCAGGGTGTTCTCAGTCACACAGCAGGATGTTCACGGTCACATAGAGCAGGATGTTCATGGTCACATAGAGCAGGGTGTTCATGGTCACATAGAGCAGGGTGTTCACAGTCACATAGAGCAGGGTGTTCACAGTCACACAGAGCGGGGTGTTCATGGTCACACAGAGCAGGGTGTTCATGGTCACGCAGAGCTGGGTGTTCACGGTCACAGAGTGGGGTATTCACAGTCACACAGAGCAGGGTGTTCTCAGTCACACAGCAGGGTGTTCACGGTCACATAGAGCAGGATGTTCATGGTCACATAGAGCAGGGTGTTCACAGTCACATAGAGCGGGGTGTTCACGGTCACTCAGTTTTTATCCTAATGCGGGATGGTGACTGTGTCTCCTCAGTGGTGGGGAGCTTGACCTCACAATTAGACGCCGTTGGCTAATTTGTAATCAGTGCTAACAGGAAGGATGTGACAAAGTCAAGTCTCAGGAACTTCTGGCATCCAGGGTTGGAGCAAACAGGCACAAACACAAGAGTTTCACAAGATCAGGAAGGTTTATGGAGTTCAGGCCCTTGGCAGGCCAGCCGTTGTTGATATTAAAAAACTGCTTCCCACAAACAGCCTAGAAAACATCTCGTCCCTTTCCTCCAGGAGACATCTAAGACTGCTCTGAGTGGCGCTGCCCGCAGTAAAAAAGGCTGCACTGTCTGGTGACAGGGAGGAACGGAGACACTGCTGTGTTTACTGCGGGATGATTTGTCCCTTGGGAGGCTGGGTGAACTGTGTTACACACATCAGTAAGACCAAGCCCACAAATGACGGGGGAATAAATCATAAATGGAATGTGTGAGATCCCACTTACACAAGTTCAAAAGCAGGGGAAACCTATACCTGCTCGGAGAGATCTTGTGGGGAAGGGGGAGAGAAAGATGGAGGAACGGTGACTGACCTCCAAGATTGTGCAAAACAAGGGGTTTGCTGGGACATAGAACTTTTGGTGCTAAAACTGAGACAGTTGTGGGTGACCAGGAGGAGGCAGTCTGGACACATGGGTTTGAAGAGACCCATCATGTTTTGATTCCTTACCATTGGGATGTGAGGAGGATTTGTTGGTTGGTTGGTTGGTTGGTTGGTTGGTTGGTTGGTTGGTTGGTTGGTTGGTTTTGTTTATGTATGTGAGTGTTTAGCCAGCATGTATGCCTGGGCATCACGTGTGCACCTGATGCCCAAAGAGGCCAAAAGATGGCACCAGATCCCTTGGAACTGTAGTTAGTGATGGGTGTAAACAGCTGTGTGGGTGCTGGGAATTGGACCTGGGTCCTCTGCAAGGGCAGCCAGTTCTCTAAACCACTGAGCCATCTCTCCAGTCACTGTATTTTGTTGATAGTGTTATTGTTTGGACCTTTAGAACATGCACGTATGTCACGTAAACTTTTATATATGTTGCTACTTAACAATTTTTTAAAACAAAGCCATCTGGCTCTCAAGGCCTGAGCAATAAAAACGTGTACAGACTTCGAAGCCACAGAACTAGAGGAAAACGGAGCTGTTTTACATGTGATCATATGTGATGTGGCCCCTGAAAACTGACATGTAGGCTAAGCTATAAGTGGTGAAAATCAGTAAGTATCCTAAAGCAACCTGGATGTGATCTCGTGTGACTTTGTTATAATGCTAATTAAAAATAGAGGGAATGTTAACAGTGGCAAAGCATTCTAGATTTCCAAAGTGCACTAGGGACACAAAAGTTCTCAAATCTGCTAAAAATGATTTTTATAATTGCTACCAAGTGCTAAAATGTACTGGATTGAAAAGAGGCCTATATCTGAAAAATGATAACACACCCACCCCATCACCTTCCAGGTGCAGATGCATGTGGTGGCTGCATTGACTGTGGGTGGGGGAGGAGGGAGACAGGAGCTGCTGCTTCCCAAGAAACTTGTGATGGGAACAGAGACCTCACATTCCAAAACTGGAAGCTGGAGCCAGGAGGGTAACGGGAGGGGCAGGGAAGTGTTCCTCTTGAAGGAAGAACGTGACAGAAGCCAGGGAGTCGGTCCATTCAAAATAGGAAATGTTGGGAGATCAGCCAATGGATTTCCAAGTTCCAAGGAAGAATGCTTCCTCCTCTCCTTAGATGGGGCGACATAGTCTTGGGGAAATATCGCTTAAGTTCTAAGACACTGGAACTTTTGCTAGACCTTGAAGCCAGAGTTAATAATGCACCCTGAGGTCATTTGAGATTTAAGACTCCTAGCCTACTGTGTGCTCAGTCCGTTTAACCCACCTTTAAGAGAACAGTGTAAGCCAGGTAGTGGTGGCACACACGTTTAATCACCTGCCTTGGATTTCCCATGTAATCGGCTTTCACAACCTAAGCGAATGTATAACTTTAATCATAATTTATGTACTCTTCCGTGCCCTGACCCAGAGGGATGCATGAGTGTATATGTGTGTGTGTCATGATAATAAATTGCTGAAAACTGCAAACAAGTCAAAAGAAACCTTGTACAATAAATACTCACCGCAAATCCTGGAAAAAGCGTATGGAACTAGCTTGATAAACAGAATGTTTATACTACCACTGTCTGACTCCGCCGGGGTGAGTTGGAATCAGTGATTTAATCCCTTGTAAAACTCTGCTCAGATTTCCGTAAAGCATTTCCTCACTCCCCCCCCCCATGTGATGCTTCCTGTGCTGTTCAGTAAAAGCAGAGTGAAGCCCTTTTACTGGGGACACAGACAAAGGGACAGATAGTCACACTCCATATAGGCACAACAAACACACAACAGACAGATTACAGAAAAGCCAGAAACCGCAAATTTGAGACAGACAGACAGAAGACATGGGGTGGAAAGTGGAGAATTCAAACTTGGCCTAACCCTTGATCAAACTTCTCCAAGAGGAAATACTTTGATTTTTTTTTTTCCTTAAAGTGATACTGAAGGATTTTGGTGTCTCTGAGGTAATCGCTAGTGTATTTGATCTATGAATGTAGGTGTCTTTTTATGCTTGAGCAAGAGAGCTAAGAAGCTGAATCGCAAAGAAGCATTAATAGAGCACCGACTGGATACGCTGGTTTGGGACCTTTGTTTCATACATTCAGTTAATACTTCTGGATAGCAAGGGGTCTCCAGAGAAACAGAAATCATGGGATGTTTTCTGAGATGGAAGGGATTTTATTATAAGGAAATGTCTCGCACAATTATGTAAACTGCTAAGTCTAGACTCTTCAGGGGGCGCGGTAGCTGGAGACACAAAAGAGTCAAGGCTGTGTGGCTCCACTTGCAGCCATGGACTGGAGACCAGAACAACTACTACCCCCAATGAGAAGGAAGGAGCCACACTGCAGGCGATGTCTGTGAGCAGGGTACGTGTGGGGAAATTTCCCTTGCTCGGACGAAGTCAGGCTTTTTCCTATTTGAGCTTCAGCTGATTGGTGAGATCCACCCACAGGGCCCGGGGATCGGCTTTACTCAGAGGCTACCAGCCAAACATATCCCCACCTCACGAAAATACCCGCAGTAATGTCTGACTATCAGGACATGCCTGGTGCAGCCAAGCTGATATAAAATTAATGAGCATGCATATTAAAGGTGGATATTGCCCTAATTTTACACGTGGGGAGACCAGGCTAAAAGTAACTGACTGGAGCTAGTTGCAATTCTGTTTTCTCTCTCTCTCTCTCTCTCTCTCTCTCTCTCTCTCTCTCTCTCTCTCTCTCTCCTGATGTGTTAATAACGGCTGACTGTCACCTTGAGAGAAAGCCCAGGTCTCCATCCCTACCCTCACTGGGCACTCTCAAACGTGTGTTCAATCAACTAGCTGCTGTGCGTGACCCTACTGTCTGTTCAGTAAGCAGGAAATTAAAATATCATTTTGGAGGCAAGGGTAAAAGTTGTAAAATAAGGTCTTTTCTGAGGCACAGGCACGGGGGCCAGACTCAGACCGCGTCCCCACCCCACCTCACCCCCACCCCTAACCACACCAAAAGCTGGTGGCTATGCCAAGACCAGCACCAAGTTCTCTCTCAGTTCCTTTGAGACTTTCACTCACAGGTCACCATGGATGATCTCAGAGAAAGCCCTAAGCACTCAGACTTTGGACTGAGCACGAAGCCACTCTCCTTGCCCTGAGGTCCCCTGAGGCAGGAATGAATGTTTCAAACCCCTTTTTTGTAGCAGGAGGGAGGAGAGATGCTCTGTTAAGGATAACACAACGAGGCAGAAAGCCGTAGGGCAAACGTCTCAAAGCCCTGTCATGCTTTCCCTCGAATACTCCACGCGCAGAGCCTGCTGGGTGTCCCTAACACTGTCCTGAATTCAGGTTCCACCGTTCAGGAGCTACCTCTTCCCTGAGTTCTCAGCTCCCATCAGGCACCCACCTCCACCCTCCCTGCAGACTGCGGAACCACTAGTGACACCTAGTGGCCAGCCTCAGCAGCCGCAAGCCAGAGCCTCTGGTTTCTGTCCTGGAGGTCGGATCCTGACCCTTAGACCTGGAAAGTCCCCCAAGGAGTCCGTGGGGTCTCTCTGGAGAGAGATCCCCAGGGCAAGAGGGAAAAGGGTGGGTTAGTGTTCATAATGCCCTTAGTCATTTGCGATGGTGAAAGGAATTTGGCCATCACTCTAAACTGCCAGGGGCACCATGGTTTTCAGTCTTTTCTTGTGACAGAGGTTCCTCGAGCTTCACGGTGGGCTTCTCTGCCCACTGTTCAGTGCCCGCCAATCTCAGACATTGACTATTAAATTTAATTATGGTTAGCCTCTAGCTGGGAATGTCATCTCGGCACCGGGGGAACAGAGGCAGGAAGATCAAGGACAGACCAGCCTGGAACACACAGTGAGACAGATGACACAAACCAAGGCATGTCTTCAGCGGCACCAGCCCCGTTTCAAGGGCTCAGCCGGATGACAGAACCCTCCAAAGTCACAGATCCAGGAGGCCAGAGCTAGGGAAGTGGTTGCCTGGGTATCCCAAGCCCTTTTATTCCGTTGGATTTCTTTAGTCGGAAGAAAAGGTAGGAAGCTGGGGGGAGCTGTCAGCTTGTCACGCTTCACCAGCAGGGAAGCACAAAGGGACAAAGGAGAGGATGACACAAGTTTGGCTAGAACTCCTCCAGATGCCACTCACGGGGCCTCTGTCCCTGGACACAGCCACGTGGACGCGTGCCAAGCTTTGCGCAGCCTCGGAAGTAAGACAAGGCACAGCCCCCTTCTCACTTTCTCTGCAAATTTCAGACAGAGAAGAAATGCTTGGTGAAAATGAGGACTCTGATTTGGGCTGACGGGAGGAACCTTTGAGGGACAGGCTATTCTGTTTTTAAGGTCACTGGACTGAACACCAAAACTAATTATCCCATGGAGACACCACACGCCTGTTAGGGGCTAGGCACCATTCCCGGAGCCAGGAACACAGCTCTGAGCAAAGAACTCTCCCCGTTCCTCCCAGTCATGACCCTCAGAGTACATAGCAGTAACTGCAGGCCAGCCCTGCCTTGGCCCATCCTATTCCATCTTGAAGGCCATAGCACTCCTCAGCGGGCTCCCCATGGTCCCTATGGAAACTGATCCAGCCTCGGGTCTTGCTGTCTCACTGTCTTAGTTAGGGTTTCTATTGCTGTGAAGAGACACCATGACCATGGCAACTCTTATAAAGAAAACATTTAATTGGGGTGGCTCACTTACAGTTTCAGAGGTTCAGTCCATTGTCATCATGATGGGGACCATGGCAGGACGCAGGCAAATGTGGTCCTGGAGAAGTAGCTGAGAGTCCTACATCTTGCAGGCAACAGGAAATCAGCTGAGACACTGGGCAGTATCCTGAGCATAGGAAACCTCAAAGCCTGCCCCCACAGTGACATACTTCTTCCAACAAGGCCATACCCACGATAAAAAAAAAAAGAGAGAGAGAAAGAGAGATACCGCTTCTAATAGTGCCAGTCCCTGTGAGATTATTCAGGCCAATTACATTCAAACGACCACATTCACTCTCTTTGTATACACACTCGAGAAGTAGACGGAGCAGGTGAGCCACCCTCAGAGCGCTGGTATGAGCTGAGCCAGCGTCTGAAACCTCCTGTCCCTATTTCTAAACACTGGGGACAGGCATGTGCTACTTACTGTCCCTTGATTCTAGACTTGAGAAGGAGCTGTGTCTCCACATCCCCAGTGGTAAATACAGCAACAGCAGGTGCATCTCTGGTAGGAAAAGAGAAATTTCTATGGAAACACAGGAAGGACACAGAGTCATGTGTAGGGTTGGCGGGCTGGTAATCCTGGGGAAATCAGACAGATATTGGGGTTTAAGCTGGAAGATCAGAGAAGCAAAGCAACCAACTACTTGAGAGCTCTTACCTCTACAGAATCTTCAGACTGGAAGGAGAGCGAGTTCCTGTCTTATATTCCTCTCTAGTGCTGGGATCAAAAGCTTGACCACCACCCCCCGGCCTCTATGACTAACTAGTGTGGCTGCTGGGATTAAAGGTGTGTGCCACCACTGCCTGGCCTGTATGGCTGACTAGCATGGCTGCTTTACACTCTTATCTTCAGGGAAACTTTATTTATTAAAACACAAATAAAAGGCTGGGGGGTGGGGTGCTGCATGCCTTTAATCCCAGCACTCGGGAGGCAGAGGCAGGTGGATCTCTGTGAGTTCGAGACCAGCCTGGTCTACAAGAGCTGTTCCAGGACAGGCTCAAAAGCCACAGAGAAACCCTGTCTCGAAAAACCAAAAAAAAAAAAAAAACCCACAAATAAAGTAAGAGAGTTTCTGGGAAAAGACTTTGAGAGCAACAGGAGTTGTCCTGACTCAGCTTGGGCCGCCTGGCTGGGCCAAACAACTCTCGCCACCACCACTCCCCGCTGCCACTAGAGCACCACCTCCCCTCAAGACCCCTCCTCTGCACATGCTCACTTGCTTCCTGCCTTAAAAAAATCCAATGTCTGTGGACCCAGCCACAGTGAGGGTGTGCTGGCTGGCAGTGTGCTGTGTTCCAGGCCACAGTCATAGGAACCTGAGCCTGTGTTCCAGGCCACAGTCAGTCATGGACCTAAGCCTGGGTTCCAGACCACAGTCATGGGAACCTGAGTCTGTGTTCCAGGCCACAGTCATTGGAACCTGAACCTGTGTTCCAGGCCACAGTCTCAGTAACCTGTGCCTGTGTTCCAGGCTGCAGACCTAGTAACCCAAATCTGTATTCCAGGCCACCGTCAGTCGTATTGTAACAGAGCTCCAGACCTTAGCACAACTGACTCCATGATGGAAGGGCCATTCAGGCTGTAACTCAGCGCGTAGACAGTACCACCTGCCAAAACTAAAACAAAGACCTAAGCCACCAAAGTCTATAGTTCTGGGAAAGTCTCTAAATGTACTAACCTTGCTTTTCAGCTTCTGTAGCTACAGTTCTTGTTAACTGAAGTGTGTCAACCCAGAACATGGTTTTGGTGCTTAAAATCTCACCCCAAAAAAGGCTCACTGGGACCCCTAGCACTTAGTGCAGTGGTCAGTCGACTAATAAAGGTTTCCTATTGGCCCATGCCCAAGAAGTCATCTCCAGTGAATACCCCCACAACATTTCTGGAGTTCCTACAGAGATTCCCAGAGCCTCAAGACCACAAGACGCCAGGGGTCTCAGAACCCCTCAGATCAGGGAAGGGTGCAGTGGTCCAGGAGTTCCTAGGGGGTGCCCAGCTTGAGGTCCAGGTCCCCAAGACTCCCTTTGATCAACTGCTGCCTTACGGAGGAATTTGACACCTCCACCCCAAAATTAGAAAGTCACCTGGTAAGTCACCTCCAGAGGTGAATCTGGTTAAGGCAGATTCTGGACACATAGGAGAGGTCAGACATGGCTGCTGATCTGGTGTCCCAGGACCATGTGAGATGTCACTGGATTCCCCCGTCTGTCCAGGTGTATTGATGTGTAGCAGCTGCCCCTGGTTGTTTTACTCTGTGTGTGTGTGTGTGTGTATGTGTCTTTTCTATGTGTTTCTGACAGTTTTGTTTTCCTGTATTGACCAGTTGTTGTCTTTGGTGTGGGCCCCTCCCCCACCTGACGTAAGACCTGTGCTGCCTTCTGTTGGGTACCCAAATCCTTTTGGTTCTGCCAGGTGACCCAAAAAAAAAAAAAACCAACAAACTAAACCTCCACCTGTCCCAATCTGAGAGCAGGAGCACCTGTTTGCTTGACCCCGGGTCACGGTCAGGGTGGGTCCCTGTGTGGAGGTGGGGCAGGGCCGAGCCTCTCACCCAGGCCCCCTGCCAGCTCAGTGGAATTCACCGCACACAGGGAGGGTGAAATGGTTCCCCCGGATGAGCGTTCCATTCGATACCTGCTCTAAGCAGTCCCAGGGAAAGGGAAAAGAGAGAGATTTACTCCTTCATGATTTATGTCCCCTTATCCATAAAATTCCAGTGATCCATAAAATTAATTTAATCTCTGGAAAAAAAAAGTAGAAAAACTGTCCCTGGGTTGGGCAGGGAGATCACTGCCAGTCAACACAGCCTGGACAGAGCAGATTTTCCTTTCTGTCCAACACTGATCGAGGAGACTTTAAACAATTTACATGAGGTCCCTTCTAGAAGGAATAAAGACAGCTGCTAAAAAAGATTTTTTTGGTCACCCAGTCAGCCCCAGATATTAGAAAAAGTTATAGAAGCTAAAAAATAATAAAAAAATAAATTTTAAAAATTAAACATAAAAGTAGGTTCTAGTGGCTGCAGTAAGTCAAAGGTGTTTCAAATCAAAGAACTGATTGGGACGAGACCTTCTGCATGAACCGAGAGCCACCACCCATGGGGCAGCCTCTGAGAGCTCTGTCCCAGGGGACTCATTACTTTCATTGTCCCTTGCGCACACCTCTCTAGTCTGTTTGCACATGGATTTCCTGTCTAGGGAGACTTTGCTCAGCAAGGCCTTCCCGCCAGCGTGTCTCTCACTCTGTGAACTAAACTAACTGAAGAAGTAATGCTTGAGGCAGCGGTGGCGAGGTCAGCTCCTGCATGCCTCTGGGAATGCATGCACCACCATATCACGACCCAGATGCTAATGGGTGGCTGGATGACTCCATCCCCAAAACACCGTAGTTTCCAGAACAAAGGGACTTTTATGTCAAGTGAAGACCAAGCAAGTTTCCTGCCGTCCACTATTTCCTATCTTGCCTACAGATCTCTCTCAGCATTCACTGTGTCTTCCCACAGCGGACTGTGAATGGAACACACACCCCAGCTGCACCCAAGAGGATGAAAACCCAGCACAGGAACCTCCAATGGAAACCAGGAATGTGCTATCAGAACCTGGGTGTGTGTGTTGCATGTGTGAGGGTGAATGTATTAGAGAAGCAGGACTGTGTGTGTGTGTATGAGAGAGAGAGAGAACACAAGGGAGGGGGCTCCACATTCTTAGCTGATGTAGAAAGCATCTTATAGGACCCTGGAGTGGATCAACACCAACCCCCTCCATTCACATTCACCCAGAACAAATGCAACTTGTTGGGAAAATAAGGGTTTCAAAGATATAATTAGATGAGGCAAAGTCACACTGGCTTCAAGTGGAACATAAATCCAATAACCAACATTTTCTTTCTTTCTTCCTTCCTTTCTTCCTTTCTTTCTTTCTTTCTTTCTTTCTTTCTTTCTTTCTTTCTTTCTTTCTTTCTTTCTTTCTTTCTTTCTTTCTTACGTACAGTGTTCTGCCTGTAAGTTTGCCTGCTTGCCAGAAGAGGGCACCAGATCTCATTACAGATGGTTCTGAGCCACCATGTGGTTGCTGGGAATTGAACTCAGGACCTCTGGAAGAGCAACCAGTGCTCTTAACCTCTGAGCCATCTCTCCAGCCCCATTGACATCTTTTGAAGGCAAAGGCGACGGATTATTTGGGCACAGGGAGGCATGGAAGAAGCTATATGACCATACAGACGGGAATGAAACAGTTTGCCTACAAGGCCAGGACTGACCAAGCGGGGAACCACCAGCAGCATGGAAGAAGCATGGGATGGGTCTCCACGGACCTCTACATGGCATAAATCCTACAGACATGACATTATTATCATATGCCTTTATCCTAAAATACAGAAGAACAAACTACTCTGGTTCCAGACACTCAGTTTAAGGGCTGTTTCCCAGCAAAGAACATCCACAATCATGAGAAGGCAAAGACAGAACTGCAAGTTTCTGGAAGATTCTTTTTTATTTTTATTTATTTATCTATCTACCTATTTATTTATTTATTTATTTGGGATTTGTTTGTTTTGTGTTTGTTTGTTTTGAGACAGGATCTTTCCCTGTAGCGTTGGTTGTTCTGGAACTGTGTAGACTAGTGGCCTTGAACTCACAGAACTCCAACCACCTCTGACTCCCAAGTGCTGGGATTAAAGGTATGTGCCACCACACCCTCCCTACTCAGAAGATTCTCTTAAGAGGACAAAGTCAAAGAGCTCAGAACACACCAGGAAGGAGGCAAAGACAGAGCAGGCCCAGAATCCACAGCATGTGTAAGCTCTCAGGGTAGGTGTGCTGGGTGCAGGTGTGCTGAGTGCAGGGGTGCTGGGTGCAGGGGTGCTGGTATAGGTGTGCTGGGTGCTGGGTGCAGGTGTGCTGGTGTAGGTGTGCTGGGTGCACGTGTGCTGGTGTAGGTGTGCTGGGTGAGGGTTTGCTAGGTGCTGGGTGCATGTGTGCTGGTGTAGGTGTGCTGGGTGCAGGTTGCTGGGTGCAGGTGTGCTGGGTGCTGGCTGCAGGTGTGCTGGTGTAGGTGTGCTGGGTGCAGGTTGCTGGGTGCAACTGTGCTGGGTGCAGGTGTGCTGGTGTAGGTGTTCTAGGGTGCAGGTGTTCTAGGGTGCAGGTGTGCTGTGTGCAGGTGTGCTGTGTGCAGGTTGCTAGGTGCGTGTGCTTGTGTAGGTGTTCTAGGGTGCAGGTGCGCTGGGTGCAGGTGCGCTGGGTGCGGGTGCGCTGGGTGCGGGTGCGCTGGTGCAGGTTGCTGCATGCAGGTTGCTGGGCGCAGGTGCGCTGGGTGCAGGTTGCTGGGTGCAGGTGTGCTTGTGTAGGTGTTCTAGGGTGCAGGTGCGCTGGTGCAGGTGTGCTGCGTGCAGGTGCGCTGGGTGCGGGTGCGCTGGGTGCGGGAGTGCTAGGCTGTCTCAAGCGTCGGGAAAACTGAGGCTCTGTTCCCAACCCTTCAAAATAACGAACAGTAGATAAGCAGCATTCAGTCTTAACTGGGTGTGTGCTGAAGTGTTTATTCTGTGTTTATCTTGTATAAATGGGGCTGTTGATCCCAGAGGATTAAAAAGCAAAACAAACAAACCAAAAAAGCCCTCCGTCTAGGGACTGCAGCCACAATTAAGAGCACTAGGTGTCCTTACAGAGAAAGGACAGGGTTCCATTCCCAGCACCCATGTGGGAGTTCACAATCCTCTATAACTCCAGTTTCTGGGGATCTGACACCCTCTTCGGGCCCCCGAAAGGCACTGGGCACACATTTGGGCAGAACACATACATAAAGTAAATAAATCCTATAAAACAAATAAGCAACAACAAATAGACCTCTCACTAAACCAGGTGATGCACACACGTAATCCCCGCCTTGGAAGGTGGGGGCAGAAGGATCAGGAAACCAGGTCATCCTGGAATTTACATGAAGTAATATTGAGTTTAAGGCCAGAGTGACCTACATTAGATCATGTCAGATAGGTAGATAGACTCATGGATGGATGACAGACAGACAGATGGATAAAAACTTCCTCTAGACCACATCTGTATTAAGTTGGTTTTAAGTACAGAAGTGAATTTGCTTTATTTTTAAAATTCTAGCAAGATCCAACAACTTAGGCCACAAAACACAAGTTGTTAAGGTGAGAGAAGAGGGAGTGAAGGCCGAGAGATGGTTGAAAAACCCCAAGGCAACATACATGTACCCTGAAAAAGCTTGCAAAATTTATCAGACTTTTGAGACATTGAGTTTGGAGACAAGCTGGCACCACTGGTGGCAAGACCATATATTGTCACAAGGTGGCGCAACGACTCCATTAGTTTCTGGTCGAGCAGCTATGCTTGCTTTGTTCCAGAATAGCAAATACCATTATGCCATCTTGCTTTTTTTCCTATTCTTTTCTTTCCTCCCTCCCTCCATTCCTCTCTCTCTCTCACCTCCCCTCTTTCTTTCTTTCTTTCTTTCTTTCTTTCTCTCTTTCTTTCTTTCTTTCTTTCTTGGATCCTGGGGATTGAACTCTGGTTAGCAGGCTTGACAGTCCCCCATATTGACACCTTAATGTAATGCATATCTCTGGGTCTTAATCCTTTTCTTTTTCTTCTTCTCTTGATTCTTTTCTTCTTCCTCTTTCTCATCCTCCTCTTCCTTCTTCCAAAAAGGTCTCACTCACTACGTAGCCCTGGCTAGTCCAAAACTTGCAGCGATTCTTCTGCCTGTGCCTCCCAGGTAGGATTATAGGCATGCTATAGCATCCCCAACTGACCTGGGTTAAACCTCTATCACATACAAGGCCCTGGGTTACGCCCTGAGCACCACTAAAAATGTTTGTCTTAAAGAGGAGTTGGACCCCAACTCTGATCTTTTAAAACAGAGGGCGGGGAAGTCTGTAGGATTTCTGTCTCCTACCGGATTTCTCCTCCTACCATGGAGGCGAACGCCTTTAATCCCAGCACTCAGGGGGCAGAGGCAGGCAGATCTCTTTGAGTTTGAGGCCAGCCTGGTCTACAAGAACTTGTTCCAGGACAGACTCCAAAGCTACAGAGAAACCCTGTCTCAAAAAAAAAAAAAAATTCTGTCTCCTTCAAACAAGCAGACTGCAAGGATATCCAAGGATACACTCTGCACTGTCTCCTGCACACAGAACCCCGCTTCCCCAGCCTCTCCCACCCCCATACTCAGCCTCTTCCCCAGCTTCTGTCCCTACTTCCCAGACTCAAAAGAGACTGGGGATCCTATTTTCAGAATCAAGAGACCAATCTGAGAACCAGAAAGGATTCAGATCCTTGTTTAGTCTTGCCACAGAGGGAGTTCTTTATAAAGGGTCCTAGAGACACCATTCCCCAGGAAATCACAGGCAGGGACATCACCCTAGAGAGAAGATCTAACTATCAGACATCACAAGGCTCCAGGGCCACTAGTGTCTCTTCCTATTAACCAGAGAAAAGTCTAAAGAGCCCACTGTGAGGACCTTTGGTAATGCTGACCCATCCTCTCTGGGTCACCTTATTTAACCTTGGTGACCAATGAATCCCTACACTGAAATGACCGTCACAGGAAGTTATAACAGTAAGGAGGTAGATGCAGGTGCTGCCACCAAAGTCACTGACTGTTTGGAAATGTCACAAGATACTGCCTCCCGTGACTGCCTGGAAAGCAGTACCAGTGAGCTGTCATCTGTGTAAGATGCCACATGACATATCACAGAATTGTTTGGTACTCTGTGCTTAGAACATGGTGGTGTGTTGGTTTCACAGCTTGGAAGAAATCAGCAATGAACTAGATATTTCTTTGAAGCATGTGTGGTCACAGATGCCGAGACCTCTCACCAGGCAAAGATACTGTGCTCTGTAATCCATGAGCTGCACGCTTGCTTGGGGTGGTGACTCCTGCCTGTGACCCAAGCGTTCAGGAATCTCAGGCATAATGATTGCTATGAGTTTGAGGTCAGCCTGGGCTACAGAGTGTTCCAGGCCAGCCTAGGCTACAATATGAGATCCTGTATCGTGGAAGAGAGGGATAAAGTTCATTTTCATTACAGATACTTTGGAAATTATTTTGAAGAATCACACGTGGTGGCTATCTTACTTCTCTATTGCTGACCGTGACCAAGGAAACTTATTTTTAAAAAGCATGCATTTGGGCCTACAGTTTCAGAGAGGTATAATCCATGATGATAGAGCAAAGGCCTGGTGGCAGCCGAGAGCTCACTTCTTGATCCATAAGCAGGAGGCAGAGAGGGTGGACTAGGGATAATGGGAGGTTTTTGTTGTTGTTGTTGTTTTTTAAATCTTAAGCCTGTCCACAGTAGCTCCCCTCCTACAAGGCCATACTTCCTACTCATTCCCACACAGTCCCACCCACTGGGAACCAAGTGTTCAAACATATGTGTCTATGGAGGCCGTTCTCATCCAAACTACCACCCTGTAGTCCCATTGGGAGGCAGAGGCAGAAGGATCAGAAGTTCAGGGTCATCCTCAACTATATATGTGTTAAGCTCAAGACCAGACTGGGCTTCATGAGATACTGTCTAAACAACATGGGAGTGGAGGAGAACAAGCACACAAATGGGTTAACAGGATGGCTCAGCGGGTAAAGGCATTTGTCAACACAAGCCTGGCAACCTGAGTTTGACTCCTGGAACCTGCATAAAGAAACCCATCTCCACATGTGAGGGCTGCCATTCATACACACATCATACATATATACATACACACATAGATAATAATAAAAATGTTTAAAGAAAGAAGTCATTTCAGAAATAGATACATATACATATTTATTCACAGGAAATGCCAGTTAATGGCTTTAATATTAACAGTGGGTATCAGAGTTCTCTCTCACGCACAAGCATAAAGTGCAAAAGGTCTATAAATTCCCCAGAGCAATGATTAGTGTTACCTCAGCCAGAGTACACACCACCCAAATACAGCACACCCTACATAAAAGTATAAAACACGGTATAAATCTGAAAATACTCTATTTACTTGGATTACATATTGTGGTTATAAAATAGTTTTTTATCTGACTTGATGTGTAGGAAAAGACGCAAGCCCTTTGGTGTAAGGGCCATGTTTTAAAGACTGTGGGAGAATAATGTCTAGAAAATCTAGTGAGAATCCCACTCTGGCCAGAGATGTGTCATTGGCCATTGGGACCAACAGCACCTAGGTCAAGCCCTGGTTAGGAGGAATCCAAGCTCAGCTGGAGAAAGGAACTGGGAGAAAGGACCTGGCTGACCAAGTTCCAGCCCTTGCCTGGACCCCAGAGGGGACCTGAGGGAATAAGAACCAGGGAAGGTTCAAATGCTAGTGCTGGCTCAGGGTGGGCTCAGAAGGAAACAACTTGTGAAGGAGGTTTTAGTCACCTGAGAAACCCAACCACCCAGCTTTGCCCCTCAACACAACACTGTTGACCCACAATGACTGTCTTAGGCACTTTTCACTGGAGAGACCCCCGCTTCCCATGGATCACATCACAAACGGATACAGACATTAAGAGCTCTCCCAAAGAGCTGGCTTTGGCATCACGGGACACTAAAGAGAGGAGCTCTCCTCCTAAGAATCAATGACAGATCAAAACTGTAAAATCATGGACAGAGATGATGGCTTGGCGACATTTGGCTTCCTATGTGCTGAGATCTCAGGCAGATTTGGGACAGAATAGTCCGATCCCCATGCTGGTGACCGTGGTCATGACCTCACTGATCGATGCCAGCTCTGCCGGGAGGGAGAAGATTCTGGACTCAGCCTGTTTTTACCACTCTTAATGCATTAAAGTCCATGAAGTCACATCTTTAACAGCTGTTTACTATGACACAGAGACCCAAATGTGAAGTGTTACATACATCGAAAGCTGAAATCAGCCTGTGTCTCAGGGCCGCTCCAGTCAGGCTTCATAGGAAAGGCAGGTTCCAGTAGTGAGCTCAGAGTCCAGCAATCAGCCTTCAAGAGAAAGCCAGCCCGAGTGTACTCCGTGCCAGCTCTCCATGAAAATGCTGGCATTTGTACTCCATTCAAGGATACACCGTCTAAATGACATCTAATTATAGCTGTAGTAGGACAGAAAGGATAGGAAGGAAACACACCCAAAAGGCAAAATATTGGCAACAGATGCTCTAAGGCAACAGTGGCATGGGTGATTTTTTTCTTCTGCTGCTTTTCTGTAGTGTCCCAGTTTCTTCTCAACACATAGAGCTTTAACGTAAATAGGAACAATGCCCAAAGCCCAGCTCAAACTTAGATTCATGTATGTCTAGTCCCTTGCTAGCAAGTTATAGATCTTCGTTGAGGATGAGTATGGTCGTTCACTCCTATAATCACGCCTAGCACTTGAGAGACTGCGTCTGGGGGGCTCATCATCAATTTGAGGCCAGCCTGGGCTACATAGTGACATTAAAGCCAGCCTGAGACAGAGGAGAAAGCTCTGTCACAGACAGAAGAAAAAGCAAAACAGGTGTTTGCCCCAAACACACTCCACCCCAAGCCAGATCCGGTGGCACATAGAGAAGTTGCCCCCAAAGTCTGGTGTTCATTTCCTTTCACCCAATCATGTTCAAGCATATCCATCAGTATTGGATGCCCATTTCTAGTGGTGTCAGCAGAGGCCCTGGGCAGTAAGTTCTCTCCCTGGCGAAAAGGAATGAGTCTTCCCTGACTTTGAGGACCACACCACTGCCACGTCAGCACCCTCGGGACAAATTGAACCTTGCACCTGGAAACCCTCTCCTACAGCCAACTTTCGCATTTCTTCATTTTATTACTTTATGTGCATAAATGTTTGCCTGCCTGTATGCATGGGTCCCAGGGGACCAGAGTCACAGGGTGTGAGCTTCATGTGTATGCTGGTAATTAATTCTGAGTCCTCTGGGAAAGCGACATGCATTCCTTTTTTCTTTTCTTTCCTTTTCTTTTTTTCAAGACGGAGTCTCTTTGTGTAAAGCCCTGGCTGTCCTAGAACTCGCTTTGTAGACCAGGCTGGCCTCAAACTCACTGAGATCCACCTACCTCTGCCTCTCAAGTGCTGGGATTAAAGGTGTGCGCCACCACTGCCCGGTACAACCTGTATTCTTAAGTGCTCAACTAACTCTCCAGCCCAGCCAACCCTCCCAGAGTCAGGCAGTTGGGTGTGTCTTCAAGACGTTTGCACAGTGTAGAATAGATAAGATCAGACCACGTGCCTGGGAAGATAAACCAGAAACAAGGATGGTTTGATTTTTGCCCTCTGAAAATTTCTAGACTCAAAAACCAAAGTTCTCGGCAGCAATTCTGAACCCCTACGTAGCCACAAACATTCAACTCAAAAATCATTTTAAATATATTTTAAGCTATAGTAAGATAGCTTAAACACTCACTCAAAACCAAATATTTCTGCCTTGGAAATCCCCCAATCAAATAACTTGTGTGTTTGCTGCCTGGGAGACGTAGTGAATGCTATAAATTTAATAAAAGACAACTTACTTCCATAAAGATTTGTTCCTATAAACAAGAAATAACCTAGCAAGTGACTTATAAAACTTCAAAGCCACAAAAGTGAAACGGAGTCTATTCATGTAAAAACTTAAGTTCAGTTTCCATTATGGACCCTGTGAAAATTCTAACCAGGGTACAAGTTCCTGAGGTGCCAGAACCAACTGGCTGCTTCTGACTCAGGACACTGCTCACTGCTCAGAACAATGGCCTTGTGACTCCAATCCCCGCTCCCCCAGCACTGCCCGGCTCCCCACAATGGAATGTCAGAAAAGAGAAGGTGCCTGAGTTACAAACATCCCTGAGATATTCCACCTCATGCCCTGAAGACCCCTGCCCACCTGTGACCCCCAACCAAGCTAATCAGGGTGTAGTGACAGACAGAAGGACAAACAGACAAGTGCTCTGAGAAACCAATTAGCACCAGGTAACGTGAGAACAAAAGCAGGAGGCCCACATTCCCAGGAAGCAGCAGGGGAACAGGGTCAGGGTCTTGGAGGTGACGACATCCTGGAAGCTTCCAGTGAGAACTTTCCCCAAAGCTTCACACACGCCCCACATTCAAAACCAGAGCCACCTGGTGATGGAAATGAGCCATTTCTGTGCTCAGAGGTCAAGTGGTAAACAGAGGGGCCTTGTGTGGAGTCTTCACACCAGAGAAGTCTGTGGGTTCTAGGCTACTGAGCTTCAGGCAGAGCGGAAACAGTGTCAATATTTAATGTGTGCTTGCAGCGGAGGGCAGGTATGGGCACAGAGGGTGTTTCTGCTTTGCCCTCTGACACCAAGTTTCCATCTCTCAGCCGAGGTAGTGGTTGAAGGATCCACAAGCTCATGGAAAACCTGGGAAGGCTGAGAGATACAAGTGACAAGCCAGCCCCCTCAGTCACAGACCCCCTGTGTGTTTTGTCCACTTGGTTTCGTTGAAGGACATTTCTCCCCTGTCAGTAAAAAGCTCCGGCACCTTCCATCACAAAACCCGAAAGTCTTGTATATCAGAGAAGCTGACTCCTGTGTACTCACACAGTCTGGAGGCTGTAGGATCTACAGCAAGCCACCTTGTCCAGCAAGAAGTTGCCCCGGGTCTCCCAAAGAACTGATCTGTCACTACCATAATGGACAAGCCAGCAAGCCCATGTGCCTAAAAAGGATGCTGAATAAGACACACCTACTCTCCCTGAGCCCTGCACCCCCCCCCAACTAGGGAAAAGATGGACCTCCTCCCCAGGCACAGTGGTCCAGAGGAACAGAATTTTAAACAGATACACCCACACCGATTCTTCAACCCCCGTGGCTATTTTTGCCAGCAAATGAAGCCCAGTGCACGAAGAGAAATAAGTCGAGAAGCCAGCCACTGCCTTGCCATCATGTGATCTTGACTGGCGACTTCTTGTGGGCACACAGGAGGGACACGTAGGGGATACCGATAAAGGCCCATTTCTCACTGGGCCAGAATCTGATGACTGGACCTTGCTCGGGTATCTCTGAGGCAGCATCAAAGTAGGCAAAGCACACGCATCCCAGGTATGCGGCAAGACAGATGAAGATGTGCCTGCAAAAGAGGAGAGAGGTGAACCTGACACAGGCTCAGACCATGTGGGTGCAGACACCTGCTTCTCCCTGGGCCACCCGCCTTCCCTGCTGCCACTTCCATCCAGAGGGAAAGGACGAGACAGTCAACATAGCCCAAAGGGTTACGATAAATCTTGAGAGCATCCTAGAATTCAAAACATTCCCACTTGAAATGGCATGGTAGCTCAGACCCGAGCACTCTCGGAGGCCAACTCAAGAGGACGGCCACAAGTTCAAGGCTACACAGTGACGGCCTGTGCCTTTAATCCCAGCACTCAGGAGGCAGAGGCAAGTGGATCTCTGCGAGTTTGAGGCTAGCCTGGTCTACAGAGCCAGTTCCAGGATAGCCAGCGCTGCACAGAGAAACACTGTCTCAAAAAAAAAAAATCCTATTTGATAATTGGACCTAATAGCTTTAGGGTCTTTCCAATAAGACTGACGGCCAAGGATAAAATCGGAAGTGCTCGAACCCCAAATTAAATCCCACCTTCTCACCTTAGCAATAAGTACAGCCTGTGCTTTTCATCGGAAATCATCCTACATTAAAGTGTGCTTGCAGCTTTATGGGAAAATCCTTTTTAAAAACAAATTATCTTTACCCGTCAAAAGCTTCAATTTTGATCTTTATCAGGAAGTAATTTTTTTAAGGACAGACAGATTCTTTCTTATACCCTATACTGAAACTCAATCCCAGATGAATTAAAGATTAAAAATGTGGACCCATGAGATGTCCCAGTAGATGAGCTGCCACCAAGTCTAAAAGCCTGAGTTCAAGCCCCAGAAACCACACAGCATAAGGAAAGAGCTGACTGGCTCCCAAAAGTGGTCCTCTGACCTCTACACATGTCCTACATCATGTACACATCCACACACATATACATACAAGCACAAATTAACAAATAAATGTTACTTAAGAAGAGATTTAAAATAGAATTTTAAAATGGTTTTTTTTTAACTCGCATGTATGTGTGTCCTGTGTGAGTGTATGAACAGCTGTACCTGCAGAGGCTACAAAGGGGCATGGGATCCTCTGGAACTGGGTGCTAGAACTGAACTAGGACCCTTTTAAAAGCAGCAAGTGCTCAGAAGTGCTGAGCCATCTCTCCAGCCCCTATGCTTTTAATATATATTCCAAAGGACCTGTGTTCCCCTAACTTTGATGGAAGAGGTTTCCTTAGAATGATACAAAGCCCAGAAACCAAGGAGAAAAGTCAGACATGTGTGACAACAGAATTCAAAATGAATACAGCACAAAACTGGGGGAAAATATTTTCCCAACGTGGTAAACGCTAAAACTAATACTAAAAATGTCAACTGTTTTATAAATGTCAATCGTTATAAATGTCAATCGTTATAAACGTGTGAGCTGTGCTTTCAAATGGGGTTGCATGAAGAGTGGGGAAGAGGGTAGAAACACGACCCGCCCCCAGCGATGGCCAGAAACTGGAGTCAGAGCACATGGCAGCTCCTGGTATTGTTCTTTCTGCTTTAAAAATCTCTTCCTGCTGGGTACGGTGCTGCACGCCTTTATTCCCAGCACTTGGGAGGCAGAGGCAGGTGGATCTCTGTGAGTTTGAAACCCGCCTGGTCTATCAGCAAGTTCCAGGTTAGCCAGTGAGAACACAACAATTATTAACTAATGAGTAATTAATTGAATATGCCTAACAAAGGGCACATAGTCACTGTAGGCACTTAATGGTTGAAGACAGAGAGATTGGAAGGCGTGCTTCCAAAGGGGAAACCGGCGAATTGTGAAGATCGCAGTTGATTACATTCAGGTTACATTTTAAAATCATCTAGTGACACTGTCTTTAAAGACATGAAAATAAAAATAAAATTTTTTTTGGTATCAGGTTATCAAAGATTTAAGAGTTAATAACCTCCTGCAGGTGTGAGCATGTGGGCTGAGGCACTCTAAGAGACTTCAGGAAAGTGATTGCTGGACTGGGGCGGAGCTGCTCAGGGAAGAAGTGGCAGACTTGCCTAGCATCCTCGACCCCTAGCACTGCCAACAGAAACAAAATGAAGCCTGACAGGGTGGCACTAGCACTTGGGAGCGCACAGTGAATTTGAGGCCAACCTGGAATACACAAGACTTTCTCAAACAGGAAATAAACAGCCGGGCTTGGGAGCACATGCCTTTGATCTCAGCACTCAGGAAGCAAAGCAGGCAGTTCTCTGTGGACTTGGGCCAACCTGGTGTGCAAAGAGTTCCAGGCCAACTGGTACTACACAGTGAGATTGTATTTTAAAGCAAAACAAAAGCCGGGGTGTGGTGGCACACACCTTTAATCCCAGAACTTCGGAGGCAAAGGCAGGTGGATCTCTGCGAGTTCAAGGACAGCCTGGTCTACAGAGTGAGTTTGAGACCAGCCAAGGGCTACACAAAGAAACCCTGTCTTGGAAAACCAAAAAGGAAAAAAAAAAAAGAAAAGAAAAAGAAAAAAGATAGATAAAATAATAAAATAATGTCTTACTCTGTAACCTAAGCTGCACTTGCTTATAATCCTCCTGCCTCAATCTGCCAACTATTAAGATTATGATCCTGTACCACTATTCTCAGTTTATGTGATGCCGGGAATCAAATCCAGGGCTTTGTTTACGCTAGGCAAGCAGTGTACCAATTAAATCACATCCCCAGTCCAAGTCCTTATTTTAAAGAAAAAAAGAAAAATGTGTTGACATCTTGTAACTTATGTACAATTTAACCTATAAAGATTAGACTCAGTGTAGATGTTTTTACAGACTATTTACAAAAGTGAAAAATTAGAAATGACATGAGCCCAGGAGATGGTTTAGTGGAAACAAACTCTTATTCTGCAAACATTAGGCTACCAAGAAGCCGTGCTAAACTCTATTTTTTTATGGGTGTGTGTCTAGAATTCCTTTTTAAAGCTCTCTCGGGTTTTATATGGATGTAGTCAGCCCACGTTGGCGCTATGTAGACCCAGCTGGCTTTGAATTCACAGGTGCCTGCTGCCTCTACTCCTGAATATTAAAGGTGTGCGCCACCATGCCTGGCGGTCCATTTCTTTTCTTCCTCATTTTTCATTAGCATGTAGGAGAAAAAATAACTCTTTTGAGAAATGTTTCTGTGTGTGTGTGTGTGTGTGTGTGTGTGTGTGTGTGTGTGTGTGTGTGTGTGATAGACCTCACTATGTAGTCCATCCTAACCTGGATCTTGTGGCAAATTTCCTTCCTCAGCCTTTCAGGTGCTGGGAAGGCAGGTGTGAACCACCATCCCCAGATCACACAGGGATCTGTATCCTCTGAAGATGGAGGATAGGTGTGAGCCACCATCCCCAGATCACACAGGGATCTGTATGTCTCCTCTGAAGATGGAGAATAGGTGTGAACCACCATCCCCAGATCACACAGGGATTTGTATGTCCCCTCTGAAGATGGAGGATAGGTGTGAGCTACCATCCCCAGATCACACAGGGATCTGTATCCTCTGAAGATGGAGGATAGGTGTGAGCCACCATCCCCAGATCACACAGGGATCTGTATGTCTCCTCTGAAGATGGAGAATAGGTGTGAACCACCATCCCCAGATCACACAAGGATTTGTATGTCCCCTCTGAAGATGGAGGATAGGTGTGAGCTACCATCCCCAGATCACACAGGGATCTGCACGTCCCCTCTGAAGATGAAGGACAGGTGTGAGCCACCATTCCCAGATCACACAGGGATCTGTACGTTCCCTCTGAAGATGAAGGACAGGTGTGAGCCACCATCCCCAGATCACACAGGGATCTGTACGTCCCCTCTGAAGATGGAGGATAGGTGTGAGCCAACATCACCAGATCACACAGGGATCTGTACGTTCCCTCTGAAGATGAAGGACAGGTGTGAGCCACCATCCCCAGATCACACAGGGATCTGTACGTCTCTCTACCACTGAGCTACACCCCCTCCCTCCCCTCCACTGCCTCCTCCCCTTCCTCAGTGTGGGTCTGTATGTAATTTGGTAACCTCCAAATTTTCTTTTCTTTGAACTTTAGAGTCATTCCCAGGCTCCCCAAAATATAGATGCTCTAGTTTCTTATCATTAAATACAGATGCTCTAGTTTCTTATCATTAAACAGTCTGACTGATGTTCAACAATAGACTTCAGTCCCCGAGGCTCTCTCTAGAGCTGTAAAACAGAATAGGTGAGGCTGTCCCTAGATGACCTGCGAGATCCAAGCTCTCACTGGTCACATGGGCCCTGAAGGCGTGGTTCCTATTGGGGACCATCCTGTCCTCACAGCACTTAGGTCCCCAGTTCCCCCTCCCCCACCACCCATCCAGACTTTGGGGCTCAGGTTGCAGACTCACTTTTCAGGCTCCCTGGTACTAATTAAGGAGCTGCGGGAGAGGCTGCTAACTCGCCGAGCAGCATAACAATTAGGTTGGGGGGGGGGCGGCTGTTTCTGGCTAAACCAGCTCCCTCGAGCCATTTCACACTACCTTACTTTGTTTCTAAAATGTCTGACGGGGGAAAGGAGAATGCTTGGCTCTGCATTGAGCCCCTCCCTTGAGCCCACCTGTGCACCCGGCAGGGAGCACCCACCCAGTGTCAACGCCACCACCCCAGGGCAGGAGCTCACCACACGCAGTGCAGGTACGGAAAGTGAACAGAGGATAGCAGCTCACAGAAGACTCGGTCACTGATCCAGCAGAAGAAGGCGAGGGCCCACCAGAGGCCGGAGAAGAGGCCCAGCTTAAACACCCGGACATTGTCACACCTGCAAGGCAGAGGGGGAGCGGCAGCTCTGGTCTCTGTGGTCTGCTGGCCACCTACCTCTCCTGGAGCTCCACAGCTTGTCTTCTGCTCCAGCTCTTGGCATTGGCGTCTTACCGAACATAGCCACACAGATGTAAATATCACATGTACACATGGGCTCACACAACCTTATTTCCCACCAGTCCTGGCCCTGACTCCAGATGCATAGAACCCACCATCTTGACAGGGTACCCTGATGTCTAATACAGATACAAGTTCAACTAGTCTTTCCTCCTGCCCACAGACCCCACAGCCCGTTTCTTAGCTCTTCTTTCCGAATCCACCCCAAATCTGCCCTCTGACTACTTGGGTCCAGGCCCCCATCATCTCCTCCTCTCTAACCTACTGTCACCTTTGTCCTTGTAGTCAATTGGCAATGTTCTGCTCCAGGGCCCTAATGAGAGAGAGCATTCACAGTGGCCAAGGCCCCAGGCCCCATGCGTGGGCTCCCCTTCCTTTTCACCCCATGGTCCTCACTCACCTTTGCACAAACTATGCTGTTCCTCAAACACTCTGGGGCTTAGCATGAATGGGCCCTACAACCTTCCTGCTTGCTTTGCCTCCACCCGGGGTGCCCTTCCCACACATGGCCATGTGGTTATCTGTCTTCAAGTGTCTGCTCAGGCAGCCTGTGCCGTGAGAATGAGACCGTCTCATTGAATGAATCCTTGGTCCCCCCCGCGGTGGGTGTTGCTGTCTGCCTTGTCGCAGGAAGTACATCAACTGGAGGCGGGCTTTGAGAGTTTAAAGACTCATGCCATTTTGAGTTTGCTCTCACTGCTTCCTGTTTGCTGTTTAAGACAGGAGCTATCAGCTTGCCACCATGATGGTGAGGGACTCTTGTGCCTCCGGAAGCGTGAGCCTGAAGAAGCCCTTCCTTCTATAAGTTGCCTTAGCTCTCCACACACTGACAGTAAGGCCCTGATCCTGAAGACTGCACATACTCAACTCAAGGAACACTAAGAATTCAAGCTGGTGCCTACCTAGAGCCTTCACCCCTATGGACGAGTATTCACGGTACTGGAAGGTAGTCTTCATGCTACCAAAGGAGAGAAATAAACTCCAAACAGTTACAAACCCTTTGATCTACAAGAGTGACTTGCCCACCTGCAAGATATGCTGGTATGTTAGTAGCCCAAAACTTCTAAGTGCTCTAAACCGCGGAGCCATCTCTCCAGCCCCCAGGAAAAGTTATTTTTAAAGTATTTTAAATACAAGAGAATCTCCTAGTGATTTAAACATCCCAAAGTTCAATGATATCAGGTCATGACCCTGAGTCGGAATAAGCTTTCATTTTCTCCTGGTGAGAGAAGGTTTGGAAAGGACACTGAAACACACTTCAGGAAGGAAGGCTAGAGAGAAGCAAAGGCAGACTTTCCTCTTTGGCCCCCAGACAAAAGCAAGGCACAATGAGACAAACTGGCTTGGACATGCCATGCCTTATGAAAACAAACAGAGAAGATGCTGACAGGAAATGCAAAGAGTACCAAGAGCGCCCTTTTTCCTGGGAATCTTTTTTCCCCCTTTGGTTTTTTGAGACAGGGTTTCCCAGTAGCTATGGAGCCAGTCCTGGAACTTACTCTGTAGACCAGGCTGGCCTCGAACTCACAGAGATCCACCTGCCTCTGCCTCGTGTGTGTGTGTGTGTGTGTGTGTGTGTGTGTGTGTGTGTGTGTGTGTGTGTGTGTGTGTGTGTGTTGCGGGGGTGCTCAACTTATGGGTGCAGCAGAGATGTGTGTGAAAGATTGAATTTCACCCATATTGCCATGCTTGACCGGGCCAGAGGAGATGTTAGGAAAACAGCTTCTGGACACATAGTATCCCTATTTAGCACAACAGGAAACACAGAAAAGACAAGGGATGAGAGAGACAGGTAAGGAACCCAGCTTTGTCAACTTGAACTCTCCACGCCTGTGACTTCTGCAATTACAGAAGTCAGGAAAGCAGCTAATAGAATTTTAAAAAAAAATACTAAAGATAAGAAAGACAGTACAAACCTAGGGTGGTGGTGTACGTGTTTAATCCCAGGAGGCTGAGGCAGGCCAATCTCTGAGTCAAGGCTGGCCTGGTTTATATAGTGAATTTCAGGACAGCCTGGGATACACAGAAAGACCCTATCTCAAAACAAACAAAACAAAACAAAAAAAAAAAACCAAATACCAAAACAAACAAACAAACAAACAAAAACCCCAGCTAAATCTAGAATACTCTACTCACTTCAGGCCAAATAGAAGCCAGCACCACTGGACATAATGCCCCAAATATCATGTATTTTAGACATCTTCAACAGCAATTTAGTCACATGTCTTCCACAGACCTTTAGTATCTGTTAGCATCCAGGCTTAGATAGATGAAGCTGAAAGCAGGCCCCAAACCTCAGGCACCAGACCTTCAGGTCACAAATAATGAAAAAAGGCCATTCAGTGGGCATCTCCAGTCAAGAACACAGGGAGGAGGATCCCTTGATAGGAAAGGAAGGGTCCATACAAGAGAAGCTAAAACTGCAGGAGGTATTTGTCTCTCTTTCTACTGATTGGAGTCCTTGTTCAAACTTAAGGACAGGAAAAGGAAGGCAGCTGGTGTGGTGGATTGAATGAGAAATGCCCCCATAAACTCAGGCGTTTGAACTCTTAGTGCCCAGTTGGTGGCGCTGTTGAGCTAGAGGAACTCTGCTGCTTGGGGTGAGCTCTGAGAGTATATGGCACAGCCTCTCCTGCCTCCAGATCTCTCTGCCTCCCGCTCCACATTTGCTGTAGAGGATGTGGTGCCATCTGCTTCCTGGCTCCTGCCTGCATGCCTGCCACGTACTGGCATGCTTTCTCTACCGTGATGGACTCCTCCCTCCAGAATTGCAAGCCCAAATCAACTCACTCTTTTAGAAGTTGTTGTGGTGATGATGCTTGAGCAGAGCAACAGAAAACTAAATAATTCAACTAGTATTCCTTTTTTGTTTATTTTTGCTTTGAGATAGTCTCCCTATGTAACCCTGGCTGGCCTAGAACTTACAGTGTAGATCAGGCTGGCCTTAAACTCACAGAGATCTGCCTGCCTCTACCCTGAGGCTACCTTAAGTGCTAGGATTAAAGGCAAGCATCACTATATACAGCCACAACTAGTATTTCTTGAATAGCCACCACCAGACAGATTCTACACTAGATACAACTTATTTACACTCACTATAAGATCAAAAGACATAAGCTGTGTTGTTTGTTTACCGCCTTATTTGTTGAGACAAATTCTCTCTGAACGGGCAGTTCTCCTGTCTCCATTTCCTAAGTGTTGCCAGGGCCCCCAGCTTTGTTTATTCATTTTTTTATGATTTATTTATTTTATGTTTTGTCTGCATGTATGTCTGTGTGAGGGTGCCGAATCCTCTGGAACTAGAATTACAGACAGTTGGAAACTGCCATGTGGGTGCTGGGACTTAAACCAGGGTCCTCTGGAAGAGCAACCAGTGCTCTTAACCATTGAACCATCTCTTTAGCCCTCTATTTTTTTTTAAATAGACCTTAATTTATTATGGAAGACCTAAGGAAGTGAAAGAAAATGCCCTGAATTTCTGAGGTACTGGAAGGCAAAGCCAAGCCCCCCTAGCTCCTCAACCCAAGTTTCTTCCAGCATTTTCTACTGTGTTCTCAAGCAATCATGTGACTCTAAAATGAAACAGAGCTACCTTGCGAATACAGACTTGAGAATTTTCAGAGGTAATACGCACCTTGGAAAATGAACAGATATGTATAATTTCTGCCTTTGAATAATATACCAGAAAGAAGAAGAAGAAGAAAATTATCCATATTCACGTGGAAACACACTAAAGCCAATGTAAAGGCACAGAGTCTGGGAAGAAAGATGCATAGCTAAGTGAGGAAGAGGAAAGGGATAGGAGCTGGCATCTAAGAAGCTGATATAGGAAGGCTGGGTCTTTGCAAAGCAGTGGTGGGGAAGGGCCGCTGACTAGGAGGACAAAGTGCAAGCAGGCATGAGCTGAAGAGGAAAAAAAAAAAAGTAAGGAGCTGGTCCAGACTGACTGGTCACCAGGCACAGGGAAGGAAGCAAGGTCATAGAAAGCGGGACAGCAATTACAGAGCCACTAAAGGTTTGTGTGCAAGGACAAAGGGGTAATATGAAAAGTACCTCCTTTAAGGAAGAAGACTAGGGGAAGAAGAGAAGAGGCAGAAAACAGATGCAATGGCCTACTAGAGAGGTGTGAGGGTGGGAAGTGGGGAGGGGGAGGAGGTAAGGGGAAACACTGGCCAAGAGTTCTTATGGAAGACAGGTCCTTTGCAGAGGCAGGAGATTTGGGGGGCAATGAATGGCATTAGTAGCAGTGGTGCCTTTATTGTTTGAGAAATTTTCTTGTTGTTTGGTTTGTCTTTTCTTTAATTTCTTTTTCTTTTTTCCTTTTTTTTCTCTTCTTTTCTTTTTGGTTTTTCGAGACAGGGTTTCTCTATTTTGAAGTCCAAATGTTCAAAAATAAACTAAATTTAATATAGCCATAATTCAGATTCTCTTGCTCTTCCTCTTTCCCAACCACCCTCCCTGTTTGTTAGTTGTTTGGTTTTGAGACAGGAACTCAAGTAACCCCCAATGGCATTGAAGTGAATCTGTTGCAAAGGCTGACTGTTGTCTCTACCCCCAGTGTTGGGATTCTGGGGGTACACCACACCCTAAGTTCACATCTATGCAGGTGTTAAAGACAATCTGGAAAGTTCTACTTATTTTCTAGGAAAGATGTCTATAATACACGCCAAGTGAGAAAACCAAATTTCAGAGTAACTTGAAAAGAAGTAACCCATTTTTATAAAGCTGCATACTATTGGGCCAATGTTTTAAGTAAACATATAAGATGGCAAAGGATAGAAACTAGAAAAGCAACAGCAGAAGGGTAACAGTCATCACCATGAGACAATGAGGCAGCTTTGGTTATTTTCATTCAGTGAAATGAGCAAAGCTTTGCTCTGAGCACTACCAAATATTTTATTTAATAAAAGACTTTTCTTTTATGCTTGTCTATATCTTCCAATTTTTCTCCAACAAAGCAGTTTCTTGATAGGAACCAGCTTTTGAACATGGCCACCAGTAACTTCATACTAAAGATGTTGAGGGAAGCCATGATGAGAGGAAATGGAGAAGGTGTGGCCCAGAAGAAAGGCCAACAGATAGAGACAATATTCTCAAAAGCCTGGCCATGTATGACAGAGAAGCAGGCCACTGTGCCCCACGGCTGCAGACATAGGCCTTAGCCAGTCACCCTGGTCACAGGACAGGCATGCATTTCTCTGAGCAACCTGTGGTCACTGTGGCCAAAAGAAATTCAAACCCACACTTCAGTGATGGCTGAGTCTTAAATGCACCGTGAGTGAGCAATCAGGGCGGACGACGGATCAACACGAACTTTATTCCAGGATCTCTCCCAGAGAAGCAGCATGGGTCTGGGGCAGAGAACGGCTCCAGACTTACGCGGTATTACTGGTGACAAGATCATGAGGTATTTATGATAGACTATGCTTTCTCCCTCCCTGCATCTCCTCAGCATCACTGAGAGCAAACTGCTACAGAGAAGCAGAGAAGAGCTGGACACACCTATGTGGGAAACGTGCAGTTTGAACAGATCCATGGTTTGAGAAACAGAGTCACCTGGCGTGTTCCTGGAGCTTACCGTTTTGTTAATAACTTTACTGGGATAACATAATCCATGTGCCGTAAAATCCACCCACTTAAAACATACACTGTAGAGGGCTAGCATATTGAGAGGTGCTCTCCCATCACCTCCATCAAATTTTGCAATTTTTCCTGTAATGGACCAAGAAATCCTTCTTTTATTTTCTGTTATTCCTTTTCCTGTCCTACCCCTACCCCCTGCCGTTACCTCCTCACAAGCCCCTCTGACTCTAACCTCAAACAATGGGTTTTAGCTATGTCAGCTCCCAGATGTCCATAATTAAGCTTATTACAGACAGGTGCAGTGGTACATATTTGCAATCCTAACACCCAGGAGGTGGCTGCAGGAGGGGTCAGTTCAAGGACAGCCTAACTATATAGTGAGTTCAAGGCTACCCTGGGTCATATGAAAATCTGTCTTAAAAAAGAAAAGAAAAACTTAAGGAGTTGTCGTGATGGCTCGGTGGGTAGTGGCACTTGATGCAAACCTGACAACCTGAGTTTGGTCCCCAGAACCCATTTGGTGGAAGGAGAGAATTAGCTCCCACAAATTATCCTCCGATCGCCACATGCGCAATTTGACACAGGCATGCCCACACACGTGTACACACAATAAATACATAAATGTGGGTCTTTTATTAAGCTTATCGGAGAATAGGGACTCCTTGGTTCATCCAGTTTTATGCTTTTAGACCACTATAGTTGTTCTTCTAGGATCAAGTCGGTTGGTTTCTAAACCAGGTCTCTTACCAACCTATCCTTGCAGGCCTCACAGAGAAGTCAACTAAAGGAAACCTGACAGTATCCTTTGGCTGCCAGGCAGCACATTCAAATGCCTCTTCAGCCACTTCTGCCCCTGGATGCTATCGCTGATGAGCAGAGTAGCTCTGGGAAGCAAAGCAACCAAAAATAAATTGTCATCTCCTAAACCGAGCTCGCACGTTACACAGTACTACAATCTGAGAGACAAAGACCAAACTTCAATTAAGACGCTCAGAACTGTGGTACTGCAAACCTCGTCAAACCCATAGCTGAGGGGTCTTAGCCCCTAAGGGGGCAACTAAACCTACATGGACCCAAATTGCCTTCTAAGTATTTGCGTTTACATTCTTAGACAAACGAATAGCCGTGAATGCAGGGACTCGCAGCTGCTCAAGTGTTGGGAATAAGTGATGGCTGAGTACTCAGCCCGAAACAGGACATCGATGTCACCCCTTCTAACGCTCAGGGGACATGGAGGAAGAGGAGGTGGAAAGACTCTAAGAACTGGAAGATACGAAGGGCTGCAAAATGCCATCTTCTGAGCAGGCACAGCCATTGCAACTATGGTCACACAGTAGCAGTGGCTGCTGCCCCTACTGGGTCTCCACCGGTTGGGCCTATCAGTTGTCAGTCACTGATGAGAGGGCGGTTCATGGAACCCTGCTCCTGCCTGATGAGCGACTGGCAACTGGTGATTTCTGGGAGGAGAGCAGTCGTCGGCTTCAGTCCTGTACTCATAGGTGAGCCCATCCGACTCCAACAAACCGTTCCAAACCCATATTCATAAGACGGCCCTGGTTAAACTCAGTGGGTTACAAACCAAAAAGACAAAATATGAAAAATGGATTTGTAGGGAAGGATGAAAGGTGTTGACAAGGTGGAAGGGTGAGAGAAACTAGAATATATTATACACACGTATGAAATTATCAAAGAACAAATGTAATAAAAATTATTAAAAAAAAAACATTTGGGGGCTGGAGAGATGGTTAAGAGAACTGACTGCTGTTCTGGAGGTCCTGAGTTCAATTCCCAGCAACCACATGATGACTCACACCCATTATAATGAGATCTGATGCCCAGAACTTTATATACATAATAAATAAATTTTAAAGTCATTAAAAAAATTTGGAGGCTGGAGAGATGGCCCAAGGGTTTAAAGAGCATTGATGCTCTTCCAGGGAACCCAGGATCAACTCCCAGCATCCACATGATAGCTCACAACCATCTGTAACTCCAGATCCAGGGAATCTGATACCTTCTTCTGGCTTCTCCAAGTGCCAGGTATGCAAGTGGTACACAGACACACACACACACACACACACACACACATATACATATAGACAAAGCATCCACACACATAAAAGTCTTTCGTTGTTTTTAAAAACTCACTCATGGGCATGGTATGTCACATTTATAATCCCAGCACTAAGGAAGCTATGGTGGGAATATCAGTATGAGTTAGTCCCAGCCTGGCCAGCCTTGGCTACATAACAAGAGCTGATTTCAAAAAACCAAGACATTTAGTGCTCATAATAAGAGAAAGTATGGATTCAAATACATTTTAAAGGTAACTACAGCAAAAACAATGTTTTCATCAAATCTTAAAATTAGATCAGTGATCATATGTATTTTGTGACTAGAAGACCAAAATAGAATACGTTTTCATTCTTTTTATTTTGTGTGTATGAATGGTTCACCTGAACGTATGTGCACCACGTGCATACCTGGTGCACACCTAGCACCTGCAGAGGTCAGAAGAGGGTGGCAGATGCTTGGGAGCTACTGTGTAGATGCTGGGAATGAAACCAAGGACTCCTGGAAGAGCAACAAGTGCTCTTAACCATTGAGCCACCTCTCCATCCCACATAACATGTTTCTGGAAGGGCTGGAGAGATGGCTTCGAAGTTAAGAGCACTCTGCTCTCCCAGAGGACCCAGATCTGGTCTCTGCACACAGGTCAGGCAGCTCATAACATATGTGACTCCAGTTCTGGAAACTGAACTACTCTTCTGATCTCTGAGGACTCCCGGTGTATGCACATGGTGCAATACACACATTCAGACATATACACATATGCACAAAATAAAATAGATAAACTTAAAGATTAAAAATAAAAGAGTATTTTTTAAATGTTTCAGCTTATGAACCCGAAGTCTTCATCTACAACTTCCCAGAATAAAGTGGTTACCCAGGCAACCAAAGACAGGAAGAGTGGCACTCACCTCTTCAGTTCTGTAATGAGCAGGGCAGTGCATGGGATCCCTAGAGTCATCAGAGAGATATTGTTGACGGCAGGCTTGACAAATGCCAGGCATGTTGCAACTACAGACAGGACACACACAGCTGCCTTGAACCTGCCCCTGAATCAGTGGAATCAAAACCAAATCCATCAGCAAAGGAGATCTTGCTTATTTACTTAACATGCTCCCCCAACCCCCAAGCTGAGGACTGAACCCAGGGCCTTGTGGACACTGGGCAAGTGTTCTCCCATTGCTTGTTACTATTGGCAAGGTGCAGCCGGGACATTTGTGCAAGCTGAGAACTTCTACTCCACAGGATCTCAACCTTCCTGATGCTGTGACCCTTTAAAGCAGTTCCTCACGCTGTGGTGACCCCAAACCATAAGATTATTTTTGTTGCTACTTCATAACTGTAATTTTGCTACTGTTGTGTATGAATCATAATGTAAATGAGCTATGGCTCTAAGGGGGTCACGACCCATGGGTTGAGAACTACTGTCCTATATTAAGTATTATTGGGTCATAGATGAACCAGATCTAAAAGCTATCCACTCTACTTCCAGGAGCTGATTGTTGGGAAATCGAAGAGTTTGAAAACATTTAGCTGTGAAAATGGTTAAACCACGATCAACCTAACTCTCTGGGAGAGACACAGTCAATGAGCTCCCTTTTCTTAGCTGTGTTTCTTCAGGTGTTCATGTACAGGACTTGACCAAACTTTTTCCTATAAACTGAACACAATGGCACAGGACTGTAATTCCAGCACTTGGAAGGTAAAGGCAGGAGGATCAGAGGTTCAAGACCAGCCTCAGCTACATAACATGTTTTAAGGCCCTGTCTCAGAGCTGGAGAGATGGTTCAGCAGCCATTCACTGGTTGCTCTTCCAGAGGACCTGGGTTTAACTCCCAGCACCCACATGGCAGCTCACAATTGTCTGTAACTCCAGTTCCAAGGGATCTGACACCTTCACACCAAGGCACATAAAATAATTTTTTTTAAAAAAAAAAAAGACCTTTTCTTGAATTTAAAAAAAAAATCTGTAAAGGGTGAGAGCATTTTAGGTTTTGCAAACCCTGAGCTCTTTGCTACAGCTACTCAACTCTGCCTTTGTACAGATAAGATCAGGAATGTGTATTACGTGCTGATAAAACTTCACAGAACCCATTTAGCCCTGAACCTTGCCAAGCCCTCTTCTACCAGGTCATCATGCATGACTTTTATGAGACAATCAGAGACCATTAATAAAGTATAAGCGTCACTACTTTAAAAGAAAACAAATCCTGTGTGCCCAACCTACAAAACTAAAAGTTTCGGGGGAGGGGGGGTCAAATAGGCTGAGTATTTCCTGGCAGCCTGTATGTCTAGCGTGAACTGGAAGTCTGTCTTGACAAGTTTTTAAACATGACAGATCTGACACTCTCCTCACAGCCTGCAGGGAAGTGGAGCCAGCCAGAAGTGGCGACGTGATCCTGGACACACTTCTTCCCTCCTGGGACCCTGTTTCCTGATCTATAGAGCCTTATCCATGACTTAAATTAAGGAGCACCATTTTCCTGTAGTTTCTGTTCTTTGTCTCTAGGAGAATTTGTTTTGGCCAAGAGCCCCAGAACAGGACACAGTTAGGAAACTGATTGGAATGAAGTTCTATTATAAAGAAATCAAAGAGCATCGACCCCTCGAAACACAAATTTATCTTCTAAAGAGGAAAGGCATTTCTCATCGAGGCACAGGAAATCATTGATCAAGCTGCCAACCCTCTGACTGGAATGAACGGGCTCCGTAACCCTGAACCAGAGGGGAACAGGCACACGTGAAAGGAAGCAGGCCGCAAATGCTCAGGAGACTCATGTTTTCTTCCTGACAGGCCAGAACTCTCCAGCTACCGGAAGCAAAGCTGCCTGTCCAGCCTGAGGACAGCCCGGCCAGCACCGAGCACATGGATGGCCTCTGGGGCGCTGGGCAACTCTCCCTGCTTCTGACACACCTAAGCTAAGGCCTTTTGCTCTTCTCTCTCTGTTCCTTCTCCCTGCTCTCTTGGTCACAGGACAAGTCCGAGTGTTTCCTTACCGGCTCATTGTACCCCACAGCTGTACACTCTACCCTTCAGTCTTCATTGCCAGTTTTTCTGTCTATGAATTTGTTCTTGTTTTGTTTGTTTGTTTTTGTTTTGTTTTTTGGTTCTTGTTTTGTTTTGTTTTTTGTGTGACAGAGTTTCTCTGTGTAACAGTCCTGGCTGCCCTGGGAACTCGCTTTGTAGACCAGGTTGGCATCGTACTCACTGAGGTCTGCCTGCCTCTGTCTCCCAAGTGCTGGGATTAAAGGTGTGTGCCACCACTGCCTGGCTCTATGAATTATTTTATACCCTCTCCTCTTCAATTGGAAACGTAACCAGGGGCTCAGAAGCTAGAGATATAACTGTTAGCATAGTTATTCCCTAGCATGCATGAAGCGCTGGGGTCCATCCTTGCATCTCAAAAGCTAAGTGTACTCATGCATATTTGTGATCCTAGCACATGAAAGGAAGAGGCAGGATAATTAGAAGGTCAAAGTCGTCCTCGGCTAGCAAGCTTGGAGGGCTAGCAAGCTTGGAGGGCTAGCAAGCTTGGAGGGCTAGCAAGCTTGGAGGGCTAGCAAGCTTGGAGGGCTAGCAAGCTTGGAGCCAGAGTGGGACACAGGAGACCTTGTTTGAAAGAAAAAATGAAAGAGAAGGAGAGGGGACAGGAGGGAAGAGGTGAGGAAAGAAAGTAAATTTGCCAGGTGTGCCACCTCCTGTACCCAGTGGCTTAGGATTCAAGCACAAGTTGGAAAGAGGAATACAATGTTTGAAAGGACTGATGTTTCTGACGGGGCAGATGTACTTACAGATAAAGCCCCACTGTGCAATGGCTGTGGGACCTCAGCAAGAAGCTTAATGCCTGGAGCTTTTCTAACTTGAAACTGAACAGCTAACACCCACGGCATTCCTGGGAGCACTTCAGCACTTAATATAGGGTCCAGGTTAGGTCTATGCCAATAAGACCCACTACCACCAGCTTTGTAAGAGTTAATAATAATATGATTGTTGAGCTGGCCACTGGGGTTCATATCTGTAATCCCAGCACTTGGGAGGCCAAGGCAGGAGGATTGCTATGAGTTGAGGCCAGCTAGACTAAGAGTGTGACCATGTCTCAAAATAAAACAGAACAAAGCAAACAGAAGAGGAAAAAAAATATTATTGTTGATGATATCTTCTGAAGGAGAGCAGGCTGGACAGCCATTACAATCCCCAAAGGTTCCATATAACACTGCCAAATAGTTTAAAGGCACATGCCTTAGGAGACAGTGGCAGACACCTCCCCACATAGGTCCAGAGGGAGTGGAGGAATGTACTGGACAAGGAGGACATCCTGTGCGCGCACACAGTTTTGCAACTAGTCAAAGTAAACAGAGGTCACATGGCCAACAGAAAGTCAGCCAGCCCAGCAAACCCAAGCAAGAGTCGCCGCAGGCCCTAGCTATTAGAGAGCTAGAAATTTCCAGGCGCCAGAGGCCCTGACAATGTGTGTTCTAAACTGTTGGTGGCAGGCAGTCCCTACCTTGGTCCTGTGTTTAGCTGTCAGCTGATAGAGTCTCATGCTAGAGCATACAGAGCAAGAACTCAGCACCCCCACCTTCTGTATTCCCCAAGTCCAAATCTAGCAACCCAACTTCCTCACCATTATCTCACGAGAATGCTGTCACTGTTATCAGTAGCTACCCCTTAAAGAGGAGGATTTCAACCTTAACGGGTCCTGATTTTATATTTAGTACTTGGGAGTAGAGTATGTCGCCTCTACTCCCACAAAGTGAGATGGACTTTATGGAGGATAAAAACCTGCCATCATTTATGGATGATAAAGACCAAGTCCACAAACTTCTGAGATGTCCCGTAAGATGGTTAGGACTCAGTAGTTTCAATGATCACGGCAGAAACATCACCTACTTAAGACAGTGCCCTTGCTATGTCATGGTGCTAAAACACTTGGCCTGGGAAGGGCTTTGGAGAGCTCTCTCACGCCTGTTGTTTCTGAAGAGAGGCACCGAGGGCCAGAGAATGCACACTTCTAGCCTTATGTACGCTAAGACAGGCAGGGCCTAGCCTGTGCCCTAGCCATTCAAGATTCTAAGAATTAAGTGGACTACGAAATGAAGGCTGGCTGTAGGTTTTGTAGAAGGTACTCATAAGTGCACATGTAAGGGGTTATTTGGGAAGGACATTCCATCAGCCTGTAATAACCCTTTTTCCTTACCTTGTCTGAAAATAAAAATACCTAAAGCTATTAATAGCCATCAGTAGTTGAGTGCATATTCTGAAGAGTCCTGGGATTTCTAAGTAAAATGAGAACCTGTCTTTTCCTAACCTAGCAATTATATCCTATTGGTATAATGAAAACTTCCTATAGACAGCATTATCTTCTGTGCTAGGACTAAAAGCTCAAAGCCCAATGAATGCTACACAAGGGCTCTGTAATAAACTACACTCATGCCGGGCGGTGGTGGCGCACGCCTTTAATCCCAGCACTCGGGAGGCAGAGGCAGACGGATCTCTGTGAGTTAGAGACCAGCCTGGTCTACAAGAGCTAGTTCCAGGACAGGCTCCAAAGCTACAGAGAAAGCCTGTCTCAAAAAACCAAAACAAAAAAATAAACTACACTTACACCTATCTCTCATTTTTCTCTGATTCCCTTAGGTGTGTGTGTGTGTGTGTATCTGTGTCGGAACTCACAAAGATCTCCCACCTTCCGAGTACTGGTATTACTGATAGCGATTCTGAAGACTGACCTATGCTTTCCTGCAGAACAGCTACCTACTGTAATCCTAAGAAGCCCCCATGGATGCCTGACATTCTTGCCTGCCCATCACTGGGAGATGGGAGAGGGGCAGATTCGGATGAGGCTCATTTGCTTTGCCTTCACTGTATGCCTGTTGCTTTCTTTGTTCGTTCAAGTTCCTCAAGCCTGTTCTCCCTTTGCTTTGTCCATGTATCTCAGAAACCCTAAGCAAAGACGTCCACTGTGTGCCATTGGCAGCCATGAGAGCTGAGAGACAGCAATGACCATGCTGCTCAATGTGGTGCCGTGTGTGTCATCTCAGCCCTGGGGGCACTTTACAGATGAGGCCAAGTCACCCAGTTCCTAAGCACCAGCAGCAGGAATTCAACCCCATCCCGTCAGGAAAGGACCTGTGGTCCTCAGCCTCCAAATAACTCTCCCCACACCCAAGGCCCAGGGCTCACATCTTCGCATCCTTCCTAGATCAATACTGCACCATGTGAGTTCCCAACATCGCTGCTCACTGTTTTCATTATTAAGTTGATAGGTTTCAGTTACCAACATCAACACCCCGCTTCCTATCCTCCCATGTAAACACTCCCTACTCTACTTCATGAACTGAAGGGGTGGGAGACGGGCGTCTATAGCTAATAGAATCAAACCTTCTGCTTGGAATTTCAACCTAGGACTACAGAATGCCCCAACTGGAGAAATCCCTTATTCTCACTTCTTCAATTTCTCACTCAGATCCCAAACTCTGAAAGATGAGTTCTTAGGGGAAAGTGGCTCCTTAATGCAGAAACTAACAAACACCAGAAAGTGTACAGAGCTGATCACATCGTGAGTGTGTGTCTGTTGATGACATGAGCATGGTCAAGTTGAGGACCACAATGCCTCAGCCTCAGAGGAAATGCAAAGTCTTCCCTGGATCAAACTCAGGAAATGGCAAAGTCTTCCCCAGTCCATGTATGGATATTGACATTGTGTGCAGAATACGTCCACAATGGCTTCCTCCTTTATATTTACAGCCTGAGACTGCTCCTGTCCAGAGACCTCCTGCCAAGATTACCTAACTCTGCCCCCTGCCTCAGCTGTATATACTAGCCCTGCCTCCTGCCTCAGCTGTATATACTAACTCTGCCTCCTGCTTCAACTGTATATACTAACCCCGTTCCCTGCCTCGGCTGTATATACTAACCCTGCCCCCTGCCTCAGCTGTATATACTAACCCTGCCCCCTGCCTCAGCTGTATATACTAACCCTGCCCCCTGCCTCAGCTGTATATACTAACCCTGCCCCCTGCCTCAGCTGTATATACTAACCCTGCCCCCTGCCTCAGCTGTATATACTAACTCTGCCTCCTGCCTCAGCTGTATATACTAACTCTGCCTCCTGCCTCAGCTGTATATACTAACTCTGCCTCCTGCCTCAGCTGTATATACTAACCCTGCCCCCTGCCTCAGCTGTATATACTAACCCTGCCCCCTGCCTCAGCTGTATATACTAACCCTGCCTCCTGCCTCAGCTGTATATACTAACTCTGCCTCCTGCCTCAGCTGTATATACTAACTCTGCCTCCTGCCTCAGCTGTATATACTAACCCTGCCCCCTGCCTCAGCTGTATATACTAACCCTGCCTCCTGCCTCAGCTGTATATACTAACTCTGCCTCCTGCCTCAGCTGTATA